>CABFWO010004412.1:0-25440 GCA_902155825.1 Timema genevievae | reverse complement strand
ATTTAAAGGAAGTGAACCCGCATTTGCGTGGAGGGAGAGTGGAAAACCATTTAGGAAAAACCACCCCCAGTTCACCCGACCGAGATTCGAACCTCGATCTCCCCGTCCTCGGCAGTCGAGCTCAACACGACTAGCGCGTTAGCCAACTACGCCACCCAGGCGGGTCTTTAATTCATTTAATACTTGTATATTTAATATAAGGTGTAATGAGTATATTATGTTGGCTAACCTGTTGAACCATAAAGTTTGCCCATTAGCTACCTTCTTGACCTCATGTCAATGCATGAAACCTGAGATCCAATATCATCTTTGCCTGCTAGTCATTCCCATTATGGAGCAGAGTTTTAGTCTACAACTAAATAGGCCTATCTACTTTTTTTTAACTATAAAGTACATTATTTCCAAGATGGTTATCGCATGTGAAATTTCTTCAGTAAACAGCTTTTTTTTTTCTGAAACGTAGCAAAGTGCATTTTTGGTGAACAAATCTTTGCAACACAGAAGTTAGAATGTTGGGAAACATTTTCAAATTGATTTTCAACCAATTTCTCATTTCAATCCAGTTTATAAAGCAAAGGGTGTGCGTCTTAAGTGTAAAGATTGAATTTCTCTCAAAGTTACATAATTATCAAATAGTATGGTACCGATAATAAAAGTGTTAAATTTCAACTAAGAACAAATGGTTCAATTTTCATATGAGTATAACTTATATCTAATTTGGAGGATTAATTTGAACATTTAACTCCTTTAAACAAATTTTTACAACCACAAGTTTAAATGTCATTACTTGGTAATATGACCCAATTTGACAGTGCAGATGAATCGTAGCAATCTTGCATATAGTTTTTTGAACTTTTTATTAGCCTTCATGTAGGTAATGAAATCAAGAATGATAAAATTGTTAGTACATTAGTTAGTACAACAGTGGTAGGAGTCAAAACATATCATCTTTATGTGACCTATGCACTCATGATGAACCTTCATCAAAGACTTATGAGTTATGACCAATTAGTAGATATTGTACAAAGTAATTTATACCCTAAGCCTTGTTTTATTGCTGAAAGGTATAAATTTAGTTTTCACAATCAAATGAAAAATGAAAGTGGGGCGGAGTATAGGTAACCTAAAAAAAAGGTATTGTCATTGTGATTTCAAAGTAGTAGGCCTACCACTAAACAATTATTTACGTGCCAGACTAGTCAGCAGTTTAAGGGGTAAATCATCCATGCAGCGTCTTCTGGCAGAGCCTGACCTGACATTCAATATCGCAGTGAAAACAGCTACATCCTCAGAAGCAGCAGAGCGGAATGCAGCCACAATGATGTATGGTTTTAACACATCATTAGGCCAGCAACAACATATCCAATGTCTAGCATCAAAAGAAAGGGGGCCAATTTTTATATCCACACAAGGGTGCAGTGCTAGAATGCTACTGTTGTGGTAAAAGTATGTATACCACTCTACAAATAATTGCATATTTAGAGACCTAATCAATTTTTGCCATAAAAAGGAACATCTTGAACAAGCCTAGCGAGCTAAGTCCAAACAAATCCACTGTAGTTCAAATAATGAAAATTTAGAGGAAGTAACATTACTAGCAAACAATTAACTGGTAAAAAAGTTTACAAACATAATATTTCAAAAACTAGGCCTCAGAATAATTTTTCAACCTAGTCTATTATGTAGAATTTAATAACTCTAAGTTAATCCTAATGATATTGATGATGATCTTTGAGCTTTCAAATTTATTTGCTATTAATGAAAATAGGGAAAAGGTAGCCCCTATAAAAATCAATATAATGGCAGAAGTAGACTCAGGTGCTGCAGTGTCTGTTATTTCATACAAGTGTTATAAACTAACCTATAATCAAAATAAGCTAATGTCTACAAATAAAGTTCTCACTTCTTACATAAGGGAACAAATAATTCCACTAGGGGTAGTGTCAGTAAATGTGGGGTAGGCCTACTTAACGTGAAAGTTTTCACCTGGAAAAAACTATTTTTTACTTGAGGTAATTAACGTGCGTTTTCTGAGCCGAATAATTTTATCAGCACACAACGATTTCTATGAGCAAGTGCCAAAGGACCTACCAATTTTGCCGGGAATGGTATTTTCCCATACATTCCACGGTTCTTTAACAAGCCACAATGGACATGAGATTGACAACTTTACTTACCCTCCAAAGGAAGTTGTGCTACACATTTGTTTTGCTCAGGAAAAATCTATCAACCCCAGCTGGGTTTGAACCCACGAAAACCGGGTCGTGGAGCGAGAACTTTACCCCGAGACCACCGAGTCGACTAACTCTAAGTTAACTACATTGTGATTGCTTCAATTTAAAAACACGTGGAGAAATGTTACGTTACAACTAAGAGCAATGAAGAGATTACCTTCAGTGCTTTTTCAATTAAAGACATCCACCACCTGAAATTTGACTTTTGGACCCATTGTAACTTGTTAACTTATTTATTTATTTATTTAGCACGGCGTCTTACTACCCGTTCGGGTTATACGCTGTTAACTTATGAAAGAATATACTGTATATTCCTTACAGACACAAGACAAATAGAGAGTTTATATTTCATTCAGTCTTAATATATTATACTTCAGTAACAAATTAAAGGGCTATATTTGTTATGATAGTTTGATTGAATAGCATATCCTTAATAATGCAAAGAATTATGACAACTTACAATTTGTTAAACAAAGGAGAAGACAGTGAAAACCAATCGTAATAAGTAGTACGTCAACTCCAGAATATGAACCTGATATTAGAAATTCGGAAGCGTTCAATCCTACTTGGATATATTAAAGTAAAAGAAACAGAATTAATGTTGACAAAAATACATAGACAGCCCAACCCCACAGTACCAATTCCATACGTATTACGTCATATCCTTGGACATAAACAAATTACAGTGTTAATAGCCTACGTTATTACAACTAAGGCCATACAGACCATAGATTGTAGATTGGTGGTGTTCAACGTAACTGCGCGTTAGATCCATAGATTTAAGAAGAGAAAGACTGCTCATTTTACTATGGATGACTTTAGTTGCAATTAGCTGTAAGTATAACTGGAAGAACAGGAAGGCACCCCTTTCAATTTCAAAAGCAGAACGCTGAATTTTATAGTTGTAAATGACTGAGAGGCCAAAATGAATATTATATTTTCCTCAAAGTTACTTTACTTCATAACCAATAGCACATAACACATAAAATAATTAAACGCATTCATTTAAATGATATGAATCGTAATTAAAACATATGGAAAATGTACACAATTCATAAAGTTGATTTGAACGCCAGTCTGCACATCAGACGGGATAATTTTCTCTTCCCGATTGAAACGCCTTGTGGTAACCATACTTGTTTGTTACTAAGGAATTGTCTCTGTATTAGCTTTAATCACTTTTATTGCAAATCAGATTAAAAATAAAGGGGAAATATCAAAATTTAGATTATTTTATTGAAAAGTAGGTCTATCCTAGAATATTTATTACAATAACAAAATCAAAGCAAAATAAAATAAAATTTTATTTTATTTTATAGACCATTTTGATAAAAGGGATTAAAACAAAGTTTAGTTACTATAGAGATATTACTAACATTAATACTCTAGAGACTATACAGACATTTCTAACATTACTACTAACTTTCTATAAAAATTTTATATAACATAATTTTAATGAAATTTGACGCCATATGTGGAAGAAATAATTGGGTATCATCAATGTGGACTTTGACGAAATAGATCAACAATGAATAAGATTTTAACTATTCGCAAATATTAGTAAAAATGTGGGAATACAATATGATGGTTCATCAATTTTACATGTATTTTAAAAAGGTCTACAATTCAGTTAAAAGAAATAAATTACATTATATTAAAGTTAAGTTTGGGATATTTGGGATGTTTGACTATAAAGCGTGTCAGGGTACAGGCTGGATGTCACTTATCAGATTCTTTCGAAATACATGTTGGGTTAAAACAATGAGATGCACTCTCCCCAATACTTTTTAACCTAACCATATAGTATATTATGAGGGTAATGCAAGAGAGTAGGAAAGAGCTGACATTAAATGGTACAATGCAGTTACCAGGATATGCAGATGACTTAGCCTAGTTGGGATACAGTAAGGAAGCTGTTGCAAGAAATGCAGAAGTTTTATTAGAGGTTAGTAAGAAAATTTGTTAAGAAGTGAACGCTGAAAAGACCAAGGATATTATGATCCCAAAGCGAACACAGATTGGGGACGATAATTTAGAGATTACTACGAACAGCATATCATTTGACTGGGTTAATGATTTTAAATATTTAGGAACAATTTTAATTAGCTATAACAATACTAGATTGGAATTTAAGAAAATAATACAGTCGGGAAACCCATGCAATTAATCGGCCACTAAGTTGTTGACATATCGGCTGCTGTCCAGGAATGTAATACTCAGATTATACTCAACAATAATTTTACCGGTTGTTCTTTATGAGTGTGAAAACAAAATACTTAAAAATATATTTGATCTAAAAAAGGATGAGGCTACTGGGAGCGAAGGAATTTACATAATGATGAGTTGCATACCCTGTAATCATTACAATAAGGATAATCAACTTTCGTAGACTGATTAAGATGGGCAGGAAATGCAGCGCAAATGGGAGATTCAAGAACTACGCTTGAAACAAGGTTTATGAAACACAATCTAATTGTGAAAAGAAAAGTAAGGTTGTTAAGAAGAAAATAACCTTCATAAGCAGGGTGAAAGGATGGGAAAACCATACCCAATGCATTCAGTAACTATTTGAAGCCCAACCTTCACGTTTATGAGTGATAGCTGGTCAGGACACCTCCACGAGGTCCTTGCTGGTAAACTTAAGGTCGATACTAAGGTTAACCGAGTTGAGTTGAGTTTCTGACCTCCTCCGTTACACTGATGTCACTATGGGGGGAGGGGGGATCTCCTCCCACCAAGGGCCAGGAAAAGGCGAGGGGGTTTTCCCAAGCTAACCAGTTATGACGGATTCGTTGACAAGCAGGAGTCGGTGGATCATCGCTTGCTTTATGTGATTGCACATGTGGCTACGTTTAAAGGTTACATCCGTGATCTCGGGCTAGAAATTCCTTGGGACGGGTAACAACGGGTACTAAATGTTCTACCGTTGTTGGCATAAGGTGGTTGGCTGGAGACTATAGTCTGTGACTCAGTGAAGCTATTTGGTGATGTAGCAAGTCAGCAGCCCAGCCTGAATAGTGTGTCCTTTAAGTACCACTTGCACACATCATATTGACTAACGTGCTACCTGATTATCGATGCTATAACAACACTGATAAACTATCTCAACAAAAATCAAACTTCAACCTCTTTAGACTACTAATGCTAGAAATAACAAATATTCCCACTAGGATAGCCTTATGATACCCTTCGATTTTTATGTGAGATTCAAAAAAAATCAAGCTCTCATTTTAACAGTTAAAAAAATCTAACCGACAAGAACTAAATATTTTTATTGCTATGTGTCAATGGCAGTGATCTCTATACTATAATGGATTGACATGAACACAACCCTTGCAAAGAACGAAAGCGTAACACTCATTTTTGTTTTCTACATGATTCTGAGGGGACAGATCTAACGATTTTGTTGCAGTCCCTACATAATTATATATTTTACAACGGTTGGTACTGTCTATGCAGAGAATGGAATCTTTACCTGTTTCATTACCAGTTAATCGGGTATGAGATGCTTCTCATTTTGAAGTTGTGTGTGTAGACTTGGCTGGACCACTTTTCCTAAAGGATATATACAAGAGATGGATATGTTTGTTCACATGTGCAGTGTGTCGGGCAGTCCATTTGGAGCTGGTTAACGAGTTTATCAATGGATGTATTTCTATAAGCTTTTCATCAATTCATAGCAAGAAGAGGGCAACCCACAGGAGCTTATGGCAACAAACACAAACATAGCACAAACCTTACAGGTACTAACAATGTGTTTAAGAAAAGTGATTGGAGTAAAATATAGGACTATTCTCACTGCAAAGAATCCATTGGAAGTTCAATCCACCTATTGTTGTATGGTGGGGAGGATGGTGGGAAAGACTGATAATAATTTTGAAGAAAGATCTCCGTAAAATACTTGGTCAGGCCTCACTGAAATTTGAAGAAATTAAGACTATCCTCTGTGACGGTGAAGCTTTGATGAATGCTTGACCTTTGACCTACATGTCAGAGGACTCAAATGACTTAGCAACATTAACAACCGAAATATTAATACAAGAAATGAAGTAAGTGGGTGTGCCTGATTTGGATGTAGCAGAGTCTACAAACCTTTACTGCAGAACACGATAAAGACCAATTCTGAAAGAAGCCCTGATACAACGATTTCGAAAGGAATATCTTGGACAACTAGTACAAGGGAGCTAAACGAGTAAAGTTCCGGAAACTGAATGTTGGAGAGATTGTGTTGATCGCCAGTGACAACATAAAACTGTTTGACTGGCTAATAGCCAAGGTTATAGAGGTGCTAAAAGGACGTGATGGTGAAAAAAATTATATCCTCAGGGCAGGGGCCCGCAGAATACAAACCAATAAAGACAGGAGAGAATATGAATCCTGTGATATGTAAAAGTGACAGTGAGAATGACAGTGTACCAAGACGGTCTTAGAATGAACGCATTGTGAAAGCACCCAAGAGACAAAATTTATAAATATCTCACTTAGAATTTGTTATGACTTTGTAACTATTTTAATTTTGCTAGTTTATTTTCCTTCTTTCATAATATTGTTGATGTCTACTGTTGTATGTGATTGAAGTGAAATTTGAAATTTGTTAAGTTGCTATTGCCCCGCTTACTTAAGGGAGGACGTTGCAGGCCATACATAATTATATGTCTTGCAAAGGTTGGTATCTTCTGAACAAGAACAGATAATTGATCTCTATAGTATAACTGGATGGACATACACATGCACATTCCAAGGACAAAAGCGTGACGCTCAAGTGTATCGTCTGCTACACTGAGGGGGGGACAGATTTAACGGTTTCTTTAAATGTTCTTATGCGAAAACATGTCTCTGATGAATAAAAGTGTTATTGTTTGAAAATAGTGAAGTATTATACCATACTTTCCTGAAGAAACATTTACATTAAAGGATATACAATCCAGTTTTACAGGTAATTCTGTACAAATACGAATAAAACCTTAGATATTTCAATTTTTATGTAGTTATCATCAATGTTGTTTACAGTCTGCCACGACAACACTTATATTTAAAGTTGGTTATTAGCTTGTATATTGGTTTCAGAAACCATATTTTATTGAAAGTTCGATAAATATAATGAACAAGGTATCTTAAAAATTGTTTACTTTGTTTGAATGACAAACTTTGAATAGTTGCCATGCATTCAAACTATCACTTAGGTTATAGGCTTGTGGAAAGTATTATTGTAATAATACCTGTTTATTTAAGTTGGCTCATATCTTTCAGAAACCATATTTGTTGACATTTCGATAACTATAATGAAACAAGTTAGCTAAAAACTGTATTATATTTGTTTGAATGACACACTTTGTGTAGAAGTCTTACGTTCAAATGATAGTTTAGGTTATTGGCTTGTAGAAAGTACAGTATCTACTAAACCCTGATTTTAGTAATAATCCCAATGTGTAAGGCTTTATTTCGTACCAGAATACTATCATATATATAATATTTTGGTTTGATGAACGGCAATTTAGAACAGAAGTAGAAATTTCCTTCTGGAAGGTCTTTTATCCTAACTAAACACAAATATATGGTAGGATTCTGGTACGAGATAAAGCCTTAAAAGTAAGCTCCCTTCACAAAATCATCGTACATATTAGGCTACATCAACTTATTTAAATAAAAAACTAACCAGTTTTGAATTTTTATATGCTCGTCAAAGCTTTAACTAACATATTCATTTAATTTAACCACTCTCACATTGATGTATCTCATATATTCAATCAAATTAATGAACGATGTCAAAATGCCACATTGCCTTGTATGGGTGAAAGAGAGAAAGAGATACCCGAAAGTTTACTTCTCTCTTACCCAATGGTATGCAGACGACAGCTCGAAAATTTCAGCCACAGATGTCCATCCAGTTATAGTATAGAGATCAATGGAACAGATTAAATAGTTGTCTACTGGTTCATCTCTTCCAGATAATATTTGGTATTATATGATCTGTGTTTCTTGATGAGTCGTTTTTAACTGTTGCTTTGTGCTTATAAAATGTTAACGTTTACAATTAACTTATGATCGTAACTGTTGCATTGAGCTTATAAAATGGTAGAGTTTGAAATAAACTTGTTATTGGAACATTTCCTTAAATAAGTTCGTTTCCAACAGGTTTCTTTCATTGTTTTTTTGTGCTCAAACAGATCTCTGGTGCATAATCTTGTTATAGTTTGAGAGTAGGTAAGTTTTTTTCCACACTTAGGTGAAGAAACATTAAAATTAAATGCTATACAATTAAGTTCCATAGGTAATTATGTACAAATACGAATACAAACTTTAATATATTCAAATGTGTAGCTATCAACCAGATTGTTTACATTCTGCTTTGGCTACAATGTAAAAATTTGGACTCTTATTTTGTATATTGGTTGAAGAATAATACAAATCAATAAATTTAATAAAATAAGGTAGCTAACGTCAATATTCCACTTTTTTTTGTATGTGTGTAAGAGAAAAAGAAGTACTCTTACACAATGGTGTGTCGACAACAACTTGAGAATTCTCAAGTTACATTAATGTAACCTAAAGATGTATGTCTGGTTAATACCATTGATCTCTATAATATAACTGGATGGACATCTGTAAATGAAATTTTTGAGCTCTCGTCTGCCAGTGATCTCTAGACTATACTGGATGGACATAAACACACCCCTTGCAAAGGACCAAGTTTGTCATTTGCTTGATTGTGTGGAGATAGATTTAACTGTTTCTTTCAATGTCCTTTTGTGAAAACATGTTTCTGGTGAATACAAGTATTATTGTTTCACAATAGTGAGATATACCACTTGGCTGAAGACACATTTACCGTCAAATGGGGTGAATAGCAACACTCTCAATGTTATTTGGCTATGTTACACCAATAGTTCAAAAGATAAAATCGTGTAACTTGCCTAAAACTTGGGTCTTGCTTTACCCATTAATTTTACCAGGGAATCTAAAAAAAAAATACAAATGTGTGTTTTTTTTAAAAAAAAACCATGATATTTCTATTCACTCCACAGTAATTTAAAAATAATGTGTTTTTCTATTCCTTAGGTTGAGGGTTAAATAGAAACACTTCTTACATTATTTACGGATGTGAGGGGTGGACAGAAACACTTTTTACATTAATTATTTCGATAGAAACCCTTCCTATCTTGAAACAAAAGGTTTAATGTTGATAATAGAGAATTTAGGAAATGGAAACTAGAAAAATATCACATTAATCAGATAAGTAGAAATAAAAAATTAACAAAAATCTATAAATAAATCGTTAAGTCACTCAGATCATCTGGAAAACTAATCATGTCTTCAAAGCGAGCAGAAGAGCTGAAAATAGGCGTAAACAGCTTGCGAACTACATATTGATGGCTGATATGACTCTTCAAGAGTTACAGAAAACCACATTGTCTGAGTGGTTCGCTTGAAGAAAGGGCCCATATATCAGGTACCTGAAGAATGAGAATCTTTTCTGACATACAATCTGAAAAATTCCTATGTCTTTCCATAGACATTCATCACTGCAAAGTCGCCAGGAAGAAGAGAAGTACCAGTAGGGCCACTTGAGGCAGTATTATCTTCCTCTTCTTCAGACGAGATATTTGAGTATTCATCATTCTCTCGGAGGGAAAGGTAGAGTTCTCTGATAATGAATCTACCAGAACTCGTTTGGCCTTATTTTTAGAGCTAGTAGAAACCTTGGTGGTAGATAAAGAATGTTCAGGGTCCTGGTTAACTGGACCTGTAGAGGCTTCAATACTTGCATCAGTTAAGCTCACGCTTTTACCCGGAACGACGTCATTTTTCGTTCTTTTCTTTCGATGTTTGGGAGAGTCATCATGTCTAATGCTATTGAGAAGCTCTTTGAAGCTGTTATCTATTGCTTCAGCTGTTGGTGCTTGTTCATTGGTTTCTTTGGTGTTATCGATGTGAGGCAGCATCCTCAATATTTGGTCTCTACCGAGAGGCACTTTTTCCGGATTTCTTGAAAACAGCTATTACATTTCCCTCCTTCAGCATGTCATACAATTTCTTCATATGACCAGGAAACTTGTTTGTAGAGATTATTGGCTCAGTCCTGCCTGGTCCTTTTTTTCAATATTTTTAAGAATCCCACGCCAGACAATTTTCATCGGCCGCAAAAATGCAAAGTCTAATCGCTGTGTCAAGTGAGTAGAATTACTTGGTAGAAATATAAGACTGACGTTGCTTCCTGCGCACATTTTTATTGTTTCTAATGATAGATGGGATGCCAAATTGTCTCCTATTAGAAACGTTTCCCCATCAATCTTTCTTAAATAAGGGAGAGCTTCTACCCAATCTTTGAAACAGTAAGAGTCAAGCCAACAAGACTTGGTTCTGTTATCTCGGGAGTTTTTGGGGCCACCCCTCCTCCAACTCTGGTACAAGTGTTGTGACTCTTATATAACGTAAGGTGGCGATATAGTCCCGTCTCCTACAGCAGCAAACATCACGGAAGTGGATGCTTTTGTTGAGTTCATAACCCACTCGGGGTACTTACTTCTTCTTAGTGTAGTAACTTTACGCCTCCCGGGATCATCGCATAGATTTGTCTTGTCGTAGTTTACTATGTTTGATGGTGGGACGTCTTTGAGCTCCTTTCCAAGTCTGTCAAGAAATGCGTAAATAACTTCTTGAGTTATCGTAGCTTTGCTTCTTTTTATATTTTGGTACATCCTCATTGATAGAGCATTTTTGATGATATTGCAATAAGGAGTATACAAAATCTCGACCAGAAATATTGTCCTTAAACAGCCTAACAGTCTTTCCCTGATGATCTAAAAAATCCCTTAACCATGGCTTTTAATGTAAATGAATCAATAGTGTAACCCCAATCTCCACATATTTGTAATCGATCTACAAGAAGCTTTTCCTCTAGTGAAGGTAAGGCAGTCTGTTCACCATGATTTTTCACTTGGTCACCTCATTTTTCCAATGTATACATAGCACGCTGTAATGAATATCATGTTTTTCCGCTGTTTTCCTCAGACTGAGCCCTCCTTGCAGGTCTTCAACAACAATCTTAATTTTCTCTGCTGGGTGGTTTTTAGTACTTCCCACTTCCAAGGTTTGACTTGTATTTGCGAGGCATAATAACATTAAAATCTAAAATAAAAATAAAAAATAATAATAAGTACTAGTGGTGGGGTCAATAGAAACACTAGGTTTCTATTCCCCCCACACTTTCGAAACCGTGAAGTTGCAGTAAACAAAAATTAATTGCAACTTACTTGCTCTGACCAGCGAAAGTTCAATTTCCCAGCAATTCCTGCGGCCTTATCACTATTTTGCTGGATTTTATTAACTACATATTGACCTATCTTATAAGTAATCGGATGTCTGTCCTTGTTGTAGTGTTTACCAACACGAGCTTGTGTCCGTTTTAACTGTTTGAGTGCGTTAGTCCACATGTGGAGGTAGCCTCGTTCTGGTCCCCCTTTTTGGACTACTGGTAAAGACAATTTTAGATTCAGGGGTGTTGAAAGTTCATGGCCCAATAAGAGTTCTGCGGGCGTATATTTGTGACTATTGCTTCCGGCATTGTTAAAGGCAATTTTTAGCCAGTGCAAATTAGAATCCCATTCACTATTATGAATATTATGGTAGGCTATGATTGCAGATTTAGGTTTCTATGGGATTTCTCACATAAATTAGGCTGAGGATAATAAGGCACAGTAGTATATTGTCTTACACCAAGATGAAAACACATGTTTTTGAAGAAGTGAGAAGTAAATTGGGACCAGTCTCAGAAAATATGTAACATGGTAAACCAAAGTTTTGGAAAATTTTATTTTGTATAGCCGTATAATATGCTCGGTCATAGATTTGCTTAGAGGTAAGAACCATACAAACTTAGAAAATCCATCTACTGCCGTAAGAATGTATTTATTACAATTTTTAGATCTGGGTAATGGTCCAAAAAAATCTATGAACAAATTTTGCATCAGAAATTCTGATACTGTTGATGACAAGTAGCCGTATTTATAATTTAGACATGGTTTGGATCGTAAACAAATGTCACATGACTGAACGCTGTCAAGTAGCTGTCTGTCCACACCGTGCCAAAAAAATTTCTTACTGATAAACATGATGGTTTTGGCCACCCCTAAATGTGCTCCAACCGGTGAAATATGGTAATATTGAAATAAAATATAATGAAAAGTTTATGGAACATACATTTTCCACTGAGATTTAGTTGATGGTTTGTAGTATAAGATATTATTTAGTATTTTATAATTGGTAATATTATTATTATTAGATAGTCTTTCAATGAGCTTACTTAGTTCTTGGTCCTTTTTTGTGCTGATTGTATGTATGTATACATTTCCGGTATTTGTGTTAAGAATTTAATATTCGAAATGTTATTGTTACAACTTTCTATTTTATCTTCTTCAAACATCTTCGATAGCCTATCGGCCACCGGATTATCCACACTGTTAAATCTGCTATCTTACCTATTTGTCGTTGATGTTGAAGTAGCCAAGCTACAGCCGGGTTATCAGTGTGTAATTCAAACGGTTTTGATTGCAAATATTTTCTGAATTTGTTTATGGCATATATAATAGCAAGTGCTTCAATTTCATAGTTGGATAATTTAATTCGTGAGGGCTTAGAGTACGACTGGCTTACACTACTGGTAGTATATTTTGTCCTTCTATTCTTTGTGCTAACATATCTCCAAGGTCTGAAGAAGAAGCGTCGGTTTGAAGGATGAAGGGTTTGTCAAAATCTGCCATTCGTAGATTGGGTGTCGTAGTAATAGCTTTTAGTTGAGTGAAAGCTTGGTCAGCCGTGTCATTCCAATTAAAAACAGATTTTTTTCTTCGTAATTTGTAGGGGTTCTACCATAGAAGCCAAATTGGGAATAAATCTACCAAAAAAGGACATCATGCCCAAAAATCTTGATAATTTATTTTGAGTATTAGGTGTTTTAAATTCCACTATAGGGCGGATTTTTTTCTGTATTTATGGAAATACCCTTATTTGAAATTATGTGTCCGAGGTATTCTATTTGCGCTACACCAACTTGTATCTTTTGGGGGGTTTATCGTTAATCCCGATTTGTGTAGTCTTGTAAACACTTCTTTTAAATAAACTTTATGGTCGCTAATGTTGCTGGAGTAGACCACTAAGTCGTCTAGGTAATTCTTGGTGAAATGATTTATTTAAATCCAACAAAGTAAATATTCTTGCTTTACCTAAATATTGGAACGCCATTTCTTGCGTAGGTAATGGAGTGGCTTCAAAACGTATATTATTATTCAATTTTCGATAATCCACAACGAGGCAGGGTGATTTTCCTTGTTTGGAAACTAAAAAGAAGGCGAAGCAAATGGGCTATTAGAAGGTCTTATAATGTCCTTATTTAAAAGTTCAGTTATCTGGTTGCATAGTATATTTAGCTTGCAAGGGGCAAAATAATTTGGGCGTGATCTAACAGGCTCTTTGTCAAACAATACAATTTCATACGTCATCAGGTTAGTCTTATCGATTTTATCCATAATGACGCCACTGAAATCATTTAGTAGGTCTTGTAACAGTTCATTAATATCGGAATTGTTGTTGATCACATTAAGTTCTACCGTAACATCTCCTTTTTTATTATCTGGGAACATAACCTATTAGTTTCTCATAGATATTTTTATCTTAGAATTCTCAATAAATTCTTTGTCCAACAATAAGTGTATCGTTAGTTTAGGTGCAACAAGAAACCATATTTGCCAAGACAATCCGCTAATTTTAATAAAAACTTTAAACCTTTTACTAACCTTAAATATGTTTTTATCCGCAGTGAGACATTCTATATTGCACTCTTGTTCCCTTTATATATTGACTTGTTATCGCGTAGCTCTTCGTACAATTGTCTAGAACATACATTATTTATGTATCCGGTATCCACTAACGGAAATACCTTAAGTTTTCCTATTGAAGCCTTTAAACACAACAATGACATAGAAGTCCTTTCTGGCGTGCTAAGAATTTTTTTAAAATTTGGTTTAGCCAGTTTGCGCTGACATAGATAATTTTCCGCGCACAGTTAGTTTTTTTGTTATAGTTATATGCGGGGCTCTAGTTTCTAATTGGGCAACTAGATGTTAAATGTTCAGGGGAACTGTAAAAGTAAAACCTTTTTGTTTTAAACCTCGTTTGTTCAAACTAATTATTATTGTTAGGTCTGACTGTACTGTTAGTAACGTACTGTCTAGCATTGTACTTTACGTTACTGTCAGTATTAAATCGTGGAGGGATATAATTTTGATTTGGATAGGGCTATTGGAATTGTTGTTTAGGAACAACAACACTACTGGGTAGAGGAGTTAATTTTTCATGTTTTTCATAATTTTCATTCTTTTCAATGGCATTTTCGAAATGTGCCGCTAACCTTTGTAGCTCCCATGGAGAATTAATCTGATTGAGGGATATTTGTATCTTAATACTGAGTTTGAGATTAACATAAATCTTCTGCAACTGCTCTTTATCTGAATATCTTCCGTTTCTTCTAAATAATGTTTGGATCCTGATGAAGTAATTTGTCACCGACACTGTGGGTCTTTTTTTGACAGTCTAATTTCATTTTCTAGGCTTTCAATATTTTCGACACAAAAGAGAGTATTTTAAACAATTTAGAAAGATATCCCATTATCTTTCCGTTGGGGTGACTGAACTGAATTTACCTCCCATTTCCCCTCTGGTTATTTCCAAGATGACATGGGGTTAATGTTACAAAGGTTTATTTTTGGAGTTTTTTCCGTTGGTCTTCTATGTCTCAAAGGGTTTTCCCTGATGCCTCATATCAGTCGCCAGTTTGGTGGCTTGACAAGACAGGAATATATAGTGACCTAGAAACCGTGAGTTAGTTGATGAGGTTATTGATCTTGGTAGCCCTCCCCTTCTATGTTACAGTGGATTTTCCCGATGACGTCATCGCTCCGTCGCAACCGTGATGGCTCATACCTGGCGCCAGTTTGTCGGCTCCAAGTGTCGAGACAGGAATAGATCGTGACCTTGAAATATTGAGCTAGTACGTGAGGTCATTGACCTTGGCAACTCTCTTCCCCCTATCTCCCGTTCCATGTAGCATTGGGTTATCCCGATGACTCATACCTGGCGCCAGTTTGGTGGCTCGACAAGACAAGTCGCCTAGATCTGTGTGATGTCTTCATTGCGTGTTATGTTGCAACACTCCTCTTCTATGTGGTAATTGGTTTTCCCTGATGACTCATATGACTCATACTTGGCGCCAGTTTGGTAGCTCGACAATACAAGTCGAGGTATGACTAGTTCACGACCTTGAATAATGTCGCAACCCTCCCCTTCTATGTGGCAATGGGTTTTCCCTGGTGACCTCATCGGTCTGTCACAACTCTAGCTGGTAATAGCTATAAATATAAGCACCTGTTTTGAAATAATATCATTGTATAACTTGTTTTCGAGAATTAAACACGCAACCCAGGATGAGTGATTACGCTTCGCTGACGGATCTGGGTGAGTAAATGTACTTTTCTAACAGGCACGCTCATTATTTATTTGTTGTTAAATCAAGGTGTATACATTTAATTTATTTCAAAATTACCATAAACCATTACAGAGGTGTCTAAGTTTATTAAATTATAATAGGAATATGAGAATTAAAACTATAGATAAATTGAAGTTTTCCAAGAAGCCACTTTTTTGAATGATATTTGGATAAATTTATGCCGGAACAAGTGTTTATTATAATCAAAGATAGCTTATTTAAAAACCTGATTCCTAGCTATAGTAAAATGGTAATTAATTTTGTTGGTAATTTACTAATGGCTGAATATTGTTGGTATAGCAATTTAACATTTTTTTATGCATATGTTGGTAGTTCAGTTGATAATGTTTGTTCTTGGCTGACATGTATTTAGTTTTTCAGTTCATATTAATATTTCAGTTAATAAAGTACTTTCAATCCGGTAATGTTTTATTTTTATAGCATAAACATTCTATAAACCTGTGGTGCCATGTTTTCAGGTTATGGACCCAGAGTCCTTTATAATGAACTAACATTTATTATTGTATGTGTGCATCGAGAATCAACATTAACGTTAACCTCTAGAAGACTTATCTTAGAAGAAGCCTTGTTAGCCGCCATGACAGATGAAGGAAAGTATCGTGTTCCATTATTTGATGGTTCAAACTTCAATAATTGGAAGTTTAGAATGGAAACGCTGCTTGATGAAATCAATTTACTGGAAGTGTTAAAAGTGATTACCGAACGAAAGTAATTTTCAATAAAGCTGATAGTTCTGAAATCTTGAATAAGAAGACAAAAGAACTGGCAGAGTGGAAGAAAAAAGATTGAAAATGCAAGTCTCAATTAGCCCAGAAACTTCCAGACAACGTTCTTGAATGTGCCAAGGATAAAGAATCTGCATTTGATATATGGTTTTCCATTATAAATACCTACGCAAGAAAAGGCATAGCTAACCAGTTACTTCTACGTAAAATTATTTTATTGATAACGTTTGATCCATCAAGTGAAACTCTGGAGGTACATTTTAATCTATTTGATAAATTGCTTCGGGAATTACAGTCAAAGGGTGCTACATTAGAGGAATTAGATATTGTCTGCCATCTTTTAATTATCATGCCGAACGAATATAATGAAGTTGTTACTGCTCTTGAGACTCTTGCTGAAAAATTGACATTGAGTTTTGTAAAAAATAGGTTATTAGATGAGGAAGCGAAACAATTTTCGGAAGGTATAACAGCAGAAGTCATAACCTCACATTCATTTATGACACAAGCAAATCGAAAAGTTACAAAGAGCTATATGAATCAGTCTCAATCATTTTATCAACAAACTAAGCCTAATCAAAACACTTAGCGAAGTCAACTTCAGTGCAAATTTTGTAAAAAATTTGGACATGTGATCTCATAATTCCGTAAACTTAAGAATAAACAGAGTGAAAATGAAAAGAAAGCCCAAGTCGCCGAAGTTGAAAAAGCAGAGTTCCGTATGACAACCAACACGTCTTTGGAATTGGATTCTGTTTTGATTACATCCTGGTATCTAGACTCAGGAGCTTCAGAACACATGATCTGTGCTACTTATTGTCATCTTCTGACCAATATTTATACTCTCCCAAGTCCTGCGAATATCAAGCTCGCAAAATCAAGTGAAAATTTAAAAGCTGTGCGTTTTTTGAGATGGATGGCAAAATCAATGTGATCAAGCTGGGAAGTATTATTATCGTGCCTGGTCTACAACACAACCTCTTATCAGTCAGACGACTGGATTCCAATGGATGCAAGGTAATTTTTGAAGAAGATGTAGTAAAAATTTTCAAGCATTATAAACTTGTAGCAGTTGCATCCGAGTCTGCCAAAATGTATTTAGTGATATTTTCTGTCAAAAATACCTGTGCCAATGTTGCTGAGGTAGATTGTACAAATCTATGGCATAAACGACTGGCGCATATTGGCTATACCAGTTTGAAGTCTCTTTGTGAAATTGTTGATGGCATGAATGCGTGTAAAAAAACTTATAACTCAGGAATCTCCATGTGAGAATTGTATCCAAGGTAAAATGACTAAATTGCCTGATAAAAAAACTCGCTCAAGGGCTAAACGCCCCTTGCAGCTTTTTCACAGTGATATCATGGGTCCGATCAGTCCTACATCCTATGACAGTAAGAGATACATACTTACCCTAACTGACAATTACAGTCACATTACCTATATTTAGGCGATCAAAGAAAAGTCAGAGGTATTCGAGTGTTTTAAGAAGTATAAAGCTCTAACAACTGTTCATTTTAATGAAAGAATAAGCTGCTTCAGGTGTGACCGAGGTAGTGAATACTTATCTTCAGAAATGAGAATATACTTTGAATTCAAAGGTATACAGTTTGAATATACTATCAGATATACACCCCTTCAAAACGGAGTAAGTGAACGCATGAATAGAACACTAATGGAGCGTGTGCGGTGTTTGCTACTAAGCGCAAATGTTTCAAAAGATACCTGGTCACAAGCTGTGATGACAGCAGTATATATTGTTAAGAGAAGACCAACAGTAGCTTTGGATTGTAAAACTCCTGCCGAGGTCTGGTATAGTCAACGTCCAAACTTGTCAAATTGCGTGTGATTGGCTTTATTGGCTATGTGCGCATCCCTAATGAGCTAGTTAAAAGGAAACTGAACAATCGTACCCAGAAGTGCATCATAGTCGGCTATTGCCCCAACGTGTTTTTTGATGAAAATGCCACTTCGAGTGGAGAAAATATGTCCACATCCCCAACAGTGAGAGCACCACTACTTTGTGATACAGTTATCATTCATTCAGAAGGAAGCCTAACTTCAGGTGAAGCTAGTCATGAAGAGTTGGACAAAGAAACGCCTCTTTTAGCAGATGAAGGTGAACTTCGTCGTAGCTCACGCCCACGTGTGAAACCAAGCTATTTGAAAGATTATGTAGAATTTGCTATGAATACAGAAAGCTTTCTTGACAATTTGCCTGAAGATTTTTATGATCTCTAGGGTAGACCTGATGCTAACTGTAAAAGAGTAAGTGAAATCCCTCAAGAAAAACCACACCTGGGAACTGACTTCACTACCCCCTGGTAGGAAAGTTATCTCCTGTCGCTGGGTCTTCAGCATCAAGGGAGATCAAAAAGGTAATAAGGATTGTTATAAGACAAGGTTAGTGGTTAAAGGTTGTCAAAAGAAGAAAGGTTTCGATTTTAGTGAGACCTATGCCCCAGTCTTATGTATGACTATTGTGAGAACAATGCTAGCCATAATTAATCAGGAAGATTTACATGCATGTCAGATGGATGTGAAGAATGCATTTTTGCATGGGACCTTGTCCAAGGAAGTCTACATGCAACAACCCCCTGGTTTTTCAAATAATTTAGAACGTGTTTACAAGCTCAAGGAACACTGTGTGGCCTCAAGCAGGCACCCATAGAATGGAACAAGTGCCTTGACACTTTTCTTAGATCACTTGGTTTTAAACCAGTGCAGAATGATCCATGTCTGTACCTTCATGTTGTCGGTGATACCAAGGTCTACATACTGATTTTTGTCGACGATTTGATCATCAGCAGTTCTCACATACAACCTCTTGAGAAAATCAAAGCTGCACTTCAAGCTAAATTTGACATGAAAGATTTGTGTAACTTATACTTTTTTCTAGGAATAAATTTGAGAAAAGAACGCTATATCTTAGCCAACCATCTTATAGCAAAAAAGCTTTTATGCAAATTTAACATGGAAAACTGAAAAATAGCTAAAACACCAATGGAGACGAAACCCCCTATTGGTGATGGAGGATCAACATTTATAATTGGCATCAAGCCATACAGAGAACTCATAGGCATTTTGATGCACTTAATGTTATGCACCAGACCTGGTCTGAGTTTTTCTGTCAATTATTTCAGCAGGTTTCAAAGCTGTGCAACTAACACTTATTGGGAATCATTGAAGCGCATTCTTCGCTATTTACAAGGAACTTCACACCTAGCTCTACACTTTCCTAAAGAAGAAGGGACACCCCTAATCGCATATGCTGATGCAGATTGGGCCAACGATTTCAGTCGTAAGTCAACATCTGGATTTCTTCTGAAAATTTTTGTCCACTGTATCTTGGACAACTAGAAAGCAACCCACTATTTCCTTGAGTACCTGTGAGTCAGAATTCATTTCACTTGCCAATGCCTGTACTAATGTCCTGTGATCAGTCTACTACTGGGGCTGGGAATCAACTCCGAAGTGCCCACCATATATGAGGACAACCAGCCTGCCATCAAATGTCTTGAGAAGTGGGAACACAAAATATTGAAACATATGGATGTGAGGTATAATTTTGTAAGAGAGTTAGTGTGTGTGATAAAGTTGTAAAGATTGAATATGTCCAAAGTGAATTTCAAATTGTTGACATTTTAAACAAAAGCTTAAATGCTACTAAGTTTAAACTACTATATAAGTAGCTAGGATTGAATGTATCATAAAATAGTTTATGTATTCCTCCATTTTCACAATATTTACCTCCCTTCACATCTTTGTTTCTTGCACCCTTCTCTTAGGATTTATCCATGTTTAACATATTTGCCTCCTCTCCATGCACAATTAAAGCATTTTAAATCGAGGTGAAGTATTGGTATTGCAATTTAACTTTTTTTAAATGCATTTGTTGGTAGTTCTGTTGATAGTATTTGTTCTTGCCTGATATGTATTTAATTATTCAGTTCATAATAATATTTCAGTTTATAAAGTACTTTCAATCCCATAATGTTTGATGTTCATAGAATAAACAATCTATAAACCTGTGGTGGCAAGTTTTCAAATAATATTTTAAAATATTATAAACAAGAGTGGTTATAGTACATTAAATAATGTATACTTTATTTAAGAGTAGTTTATTGAATACATTTATTATAAACTATAAAATTATTTGATGGTAATTTACTAAATACTAAATTTCATTTAAAAGATGTTTTGAACAAGTGTTTATTTGAATTAACATAATAATAATGTGTTTATTGAGGGTAGTGTTTTAAAATACCACAATGCCGTCAGTTTCGTGACCCCTGCAATTATGAAAGATATTGCATAGACCAGCCTAAATGCACCAGAATACGAACCATTTAAAAATAAATTTTTGTTTTCAAAAGCACTCTTGTATTCTTAAAAAATTTCCAAATACCCGCTCTCAACGCTAAAAAATGCTGTAACGCTGTTACAAGAACAACAATTATAGTCAATCGAATGGGTTTGCACTCACCCTCGTCCTCGCCAAATTTAAACACGAGAGCCCACACGCTGCATCGTCCACACTGCAACACTCCGTGCCATTGATTGAATATAGGTACGGGCCGACTGTCCGAGCGTGAAGGAAGCCCCGCCCACAAGCTAGTGGGATATCAACTTGGCCCGTGAAGGTTTGGGAACTAGGTGGTTCTAGATGCACCCAGCAGTTGCCCGAGCCACCGCTATCCCCCCTGAGCGCTTTCTCTCCCCCATTTTTTCATTCCGTTTCTCCTACCCTCTCTCCCTCTCTCTGTGGACGTATTAATGTTCGTTGTGACTATATATTGGGATATGTCTGTTTAATAACTACTCATTGTATCACTGGCCTTTAAGGTGAGAGCGCTGCTCCATTCTTAAGTTAATATTATAACTAGGCAAAATTCTGTTTCGGTATAATGTGGGCGGGGGGATCTATTCTAAATTGACGTTTCGGACTTACTTAAAATTGTTGTTGAATTTTGGGGGATTTAATTTTATTTTCCCGCCGCTAGGCGGCAGTCCTTTTAGGTGCGCTCTTGCCGCCATTTTAGAGATGGCTTGCGACGTTAAGGCGTTAGATATATTGCTAGGCTATCAAGTTAAAACTGTTTTTTTTTATATATATTAATTACATGGGGTTTTGTCTCTCTGATACTATGTGTAGTCAAACACCTTATAGAATTTACCAAGTTGGGAAATGTTAAAGTTAACTGATAAATATATAGATTGTTCGAGCTTAACTATTTTTGGTATTTATGAAGAGTTAACAGTTAAATATATAGATTGTTTGCACTTAACTATTTTTGGTATTTATGAAGAGTTAACAGACAAAAGTATAGGTTGTTTAAACTTAGCCATTTTTTATGGGAAGTTTACAGATAAGTGTATAGCTTGTTTAAACTTAGCTATTTTGATATTTATGGAAAGTTTACTGATAAATATACAGCTTGTTTAAACTTAACTATTTTTGGTATTTATAGAAATTTTACAGATATATATAGATTGTTTGAACTTAGCTATTTTTTATGGAAAGTTAACAAATAAATATATAGCTTGTTTGCGCTTAGCCTGTTTATGTATTAATGGGAGGATAAGGGACAAATATATAGCTTATTTGAACTCTGCTTGTTTATGTTGATGGAAGGACACGATGAGTTTGATATCTCCAAGTATTGATTTAGTTAAGAAACCATACACATGGACCTTAGAGTAACATATCTACGGATTCTATCTAGTTTAATATATCTTGAACTTAGCTTTTGCATTAGTCAACTTAACGACCTTCTGGTTACATTTGTTACTAAGTTTGTATTCATCTCCGATTTGAATGACGTCTTACAATATTGACATACTTTTTGCATTGTACTATGTATCACTTATTATTGTTATAACAAATAAATTTAATATTGTTATTCTCTTGTATCTCTTGGACTCTCCTGCACGTTTCTTTGTAAATGGGGGAAAGGATTAAGATGGTACTATGCAGTCTATTTCTAAACAAAGCTAATAGATCTGAAACGGTCACCATCCTGTATATGGGGAATATATGTAAACCACGGCCGCTGGCCGAGATCGCTTGATTCATGTAGAGCTTTTAAATACAGACACCAAGAACAGGCTAACACTTCAAAGTGAGGAGTGTGTTATCATAAAGTACACATGTATAAATCATTGTTTCGGACGAGCTGACGCTTTTAATTGTCTCAGATTCCCTTAACACTCTAGAGATTATTTTATCTTACTATTATATCACGTAGATAATCTGTTTAGTATTTTTTAAATTCAAGCTATACTGAATAGCAAACTAAGCTGTTGCGTTGTATTTTTAGAGAACAAGTTGTGAGGAGATTCGTAGACATCCGCGGATCTGATGGCACTCGGTGTCTACTTGGAGGGATTGACCGCAAATGGTTGGTAATTGCTGGCCAATGAAAGAACAGATTTGTAAGAAGGTATAGTTAGCTTTTAAAAGCCAAATAAAAAATAAAATAGCACCATGCAAAATTGTTTCAAAATTGGAATAATGTGGTAAATTGGTGGAGTTTTTCATGAACAATATTGGGGATTATTAATTTATTGTTTTATAAATGCTAAACGGTAAATATTATATTAATTTAAGGTGATCTCCTTGTTGCACTATTATTGTATGACACCTTGGCTCAGTTGGTAGAATGCCTACCTCCTGATATGGGTGTCCAGGGTTAGAGTCCTGGCAGGACCATAGCAATTATTGTGAAAATGACTATACAAATTAATAGGTATTTTCTGTATGATTATTCATGGCCATCACTTATGTTAAAATATTCTAATACAAATTTATATTTGTTTCAGATTTGTGGGACCACTCTAGGATGTCTCCTGCATATCAGGTGTCTGCGGAGGTTCCGGTAGAATCACTTCCACCACCACACCTAGTGCCACAGGTGGCATTGAAGGACATTTTTTCGGCTCTGGATCCGAATGATGCATCCATAGATGAGATTATATTTTACGTTAAAATAGTAAAAATATTGATGCATAAAATATTATTAATATTATAAGTTGAAAGAACATATAATGGGCAGATTGCTTAGTAAACCTCTATAATAGAATACTAATAGGTGAAAAAACTTTTCTAATAGAATCTTAAAGTAAGTGAAATTTCCCAAACTGTGTGAAATAAAGAAGTGTCTTTTAAATTGGGTAGTTAGAGCAACTGAGGGATCCGTTTTAATACTTGATATTTATACTCTCAACTCCGTGGACAAAATATAAATAAAATGGTTATTTTGTTTTCAGAAATCATTTTGCTAGGTTATATGATAACTTGTTGGATTTAAAAAGGGCAAAGAATGAATTTTTTAAAATTACATGGGCTGGAAAAATATTATTTCAAGTGCTGAAATTGAAGTTAGTTTGACATATGTTTGAATTCAATCTCTTGTGTTTTAGTTCTAATGATATTGGAGATGCCAGTTGAAGCCTCGGGAAAGATTTGGTCTCGAGCTCAACACCCGAAAGCCCCATTGAGCCTGCAAGAACTTTGGCCCCTCCAGGCAGTGGAGGCGTCATCCCACAAGCCGGTGATGTTGAAGATGTTGGCTACATCCACCCGCTTCCAAGCCGTGTGAAAGACTCGGTCCCAACCCCAACATCTGCAACCCCCATTCGGCCGGCGGGAGCTTTGCTGCCTCAGGTTGCGGAGGTGTCTCCCCACAAGCTGGTGTTTTAGGGGTGAGGCAGGCGGGAATCACAACCCCATTCAAGGTTTGGTTATGGTGATGGCGGGGCCATCATAAGCCCCACAGATGGGAATTGGTGGTCCGGTAAATCAGGTTGGTGGAGGATTGTCGATTTGTATCTTTCTTCGAATCGTCGAGGAGAGAATAAAACAACTGAGGCGTATCTTTTATACTGGTAGAGAAGTTACAGTACATCTTGGTGATCCAACAAGCGATTGTGACTCATCAACTGGCTTGAAGAGCAAATTACTGTTTTGCCCAATCGGCTGCAGGACCATAGTGTCAGCGCCGATAATCATGTTGTTTTACTTTTGAATAGCACGGAATCGACGTTGAATTATGTATTCGTCTCTTTTAGGTGGGTGGGCCAGTTAAACGCTCGAGCCGTGCTCGAAAATGTAAGTCGCGTGTTGCAGAAAAATAGTTTTTTCTGGCGGGTGGATTGTTGCCAAAGCTATATGTGATAATAAAAGAGAGCCAGGATGCATGGACGTGAACAACTTTAAACAAATCAAAAATGGTCGTCCTATTTAAAAGCTCAAAGCAGAGGAACTATGCCGTGATGCTCGTTTGAATCTTTTGAAAGGTGGTGTTTATACATCTCTTCGACTTCGAGGGTAACTGGTTTATGTATTTTACGATAGAGACGTCGTGGTCAGACATGCGTGGGTAGGAAAAAGGTCGGCGAGAGTGTTCCAGCAACGTTAGTTGCGGAGTAACATAAGGATGTTACGGTAACATTAGTCACGGTGGAACGGAAGGATGTTCCGGCAACGTTAGTCGCGGTGGAAAGGAAGGATGTTCCGGTAACGTGAGTCGCGGTGGAACATGAGGAAGTCCTGGCAACGTTAGTCGCGGTGGGAGGTATGGTGAGGGTGGAGAGAGAGAGGGTTAAACAAATTGCTCTTTCGTAACATAAGACAATTTAATAAGCTCTTTCGTATGGGTAGTGCACCCAGGTGGGTCACCACTGATTGACCGAAGCTGACTGACCGAGGCTGACTGGCCGAGTCTGACTGGCTGACTGACCGAGGAATCACCTTATTAATACCTGTAGCGCACCTCCTTAATTTACCCAAGAAACTAAGGTCAGTGTGCAACAATGTAAAAACAAAAAAAAGGACATAAATTTGCAGAGGAGCCGAAGGACTATACAAAACAAATGGGCCACAATGGTTCATTGTGTTCTGTTATCCCGAAGCCACTCA
>CABFWO010004411.1:23064-65478 GCA_902155825.1 Timema genevievae | reverse complement strand
GCCTGTAATGTAACATGTAATGTAGCCTGTAATGTAACATGTAATGCAACATGTAATGTAGCCTGTAATGCAACATGTAATGTAGCATGTAATGTAACATGTAATGTAGCCTGTAATGTAACATGTAATGTAGCATGTAATGTAACATGTAATGTAATGTTCATCAGTTTGGGCATGTAAAGAGCACCCCGCAAGAATCCTCTGAACCAGCCATTGGTGAAACGATCACGCTAAGACCACGCTAAGAGCAAGCCACGAGCAAGCGACATAATAACGATCTCAGTTAATTCAGTATTTAAGAGGGTGCACTTTATTTCAATTTAATTAGCTATCTTAACTCTACTAACTGTCAGATGACGAATAAGCCTTAGCCATAATTATACAGTGATGCTATGCAAAGTATGGCCAATATATTTTTATTTATTTTAAACAACGAAAGCCTCGACGAAGGTGGCGTATGATTGTATAAAAAATGAGCTGGTTCGGAACTACTGCGAGATTTAGAGTTCCAGTACATTAGTGGACAGTAAAAAAAAAACTTTACCAGGATGTCTCCCACAGACTTTGAGTATTTGCTGAATTAAACAGGACCGAAAGAATAAATTATTTTTCGTTTACAAACATCTTCTGCTTGTCCTGTTAGTCCTGCGGTTTTTTAATATTTTTTATCCCTGGGTCCCATAAAACACTATAGTTTTTATAATATTCTATAAACTGAAATACAGAGTCCTCAGACCAGTCCTCCATGCTCGCGAACAAACAACAAAAACGTCGACTAGACTGAGGAATCCCTTTTTGTGTTCGTTCGTTGGAAAAACCGACAGCCGGCGGATCGCCGCGAGTGGTTCGTAGCGTCCTCGTACCGTGCTCGTACCGTGCTCTTGCCGTGCTCTTACCGTGCTCTTACCGTGCTCGTAGCGTGCTCTTGCCGTGCTCGTACCGTGCTCTTACCGTGCTCGTAGCGTGCTCGTACCGTGCTCTTGGCGTGCTCGTAGCGTGCTCGTAGCGTGCTCGCGGGCCCGTCTCAATTAGACGAATCTGTTACATTACAGGCTCGGCTCACCCTATGTAAACGAGGCTCTACAGATAAACCACCCGACACCAAGTTTTTGGCGCCAACACTAAACAATACACACGGTTATAACGATAAATAGTCGACCTCGGTGCTCGCTTCAGGGACCGTGGGTTGGATTTAGAGGAAGTGAACCCATGTTTGCGTGGAGGGAGAGTGGAGAACCGTTTAGGATAAACCACTCCCAGTTCACCAGACCGGGATTCGAACCTCGATCTCCTCATCCTCGGCAGTCTAGCTCAACACGAAACTAGCGCGTTAGCTAGCTACGCCACCAAGAAGGGTTATTACAATTTGAAAAAGTATATATTAATAACCTTCACTTTATTCCGTATTATACATTAATTATTCAAACTCAACGAAGACACTTTCCTCCCCCCTCTTCCAAGTTTGACTATCAAATTCTCCCAAGTTTTACCGAAAGAACTGCCCTGTAATACCTGCACTGTGGCCTTAGGAACTGGGGGGTATAAAATAATGCAACCTATCCCTATCTCGAGCTAGTTCTATCCAGTCCACCTCATTACACCTTATCCCTATCTTGAGCTCTAATGTCTACGTGGAGGGGAGCTCTAATGTCTACATGGAGGGGAGCTCTAATGTCTACTAGGAGGGGAGCTCTAATGTCTGCATGGAGGGGAGCTCTAATGTCTACTAGGAGGGGAGCTCTAATGTCTACTAGGAGGGGAGCCCTAATGTCTGCATGGAGGGGAGATCTAATGTCTACTAGGAGGGGAGCTCTAATGTCTGCATGGAGGGGAGATCTAATGTCTACTAGGAGGGGTGCTCTAATGTCTACTAGGAGGGGAGCTCTAATGTCTACTAGGAGGGGAGCTCTAATGTCTGCATGGAGGGGAGCTCTAATGTCTACATGGAGGGGAGCTCTAATGTCTACTAGGAGGGGAGCTCTAATGTCTACTAGGAGGGGTGCTCTAATGTCTACTAGGAGGGGAGCTCTAATGTCTGCATGGAGGAGAGCTCTAATGTCTACATGGAGGAGAGCTCTAATGTCTACTAGGAGGGGAGCTCTAATGTCTACTAGGAGGGGAGCTCTAATGTCTACTAGGAGGGGAGCTCTAATGTCTACTAGGAGGGGAGGTCTAATGTCTGCATGGAGGGGAGATCTAATATCTACGTGGTTTATGGATGACTCCTTACGACAATAATCTTCCCTTATCAGACTTTAAAGAGGACAATGTTCTCTAAACTGCTTGTAGCGGCCAGCCGCCATAACAGTTGTGAGGCTGTTACTTTGACGATTGTATCACTTACCTTTACCACATGGTATGACAGAACTGCCGACAAAAGGAAGGTAAAATTTCAAAGAAAATGTACCCACATTTGCATGAAGGTAGTGGTAAACTATTTATGAAACCAATAATCAGTACAACCAAACAATATTTTAACCTTGACTTTATGAACATAGAGTATCCTATCCAGAGATAACCAAAGGGTGGGGGGGGAGACATCCCCATCTTCTCCAATTGGTCAGGCAAGGTACGAAAGAAAGACACGGAATCCAGCCAAAATAGACACGTCTGAACGGATCAATGGAAAATATAGCATGAAAAGAGCCGACTGAATGGACAAGAATAGAAGTAAAATTCAGATTAAGGGATTGCAAAGATTGTTTAAGAGTAACTGGTAGTGTCATTGTTGCGTCAGATCAAGACATGGCTGAGGACAGCTCTGGTGGAAAGTAGACTTGTTGGATTGGCGCTCATGCGTCTCCACAACGATATCAATTTGGACCCACAGTAAATAAACAAGTGTCAAAACTAGAAAACACAGAATTATTATGTAGCCTACATTAATTTTAAGGATATTATTACTAGAACCGCGTCTTACTAACCGTTCGAGTTGTACACACTTACGCTAATGTGTAATGGTAGAATGATTGTGAGATGAAATGGAGGACCTACAGTTTAACGTGGAATCCGAACCACGGTGGAGGCCTGGCATTCCTCACATTCACAAGTTGGTGATTAATACACGTCTTGTCAAAGGTGAAGGAAGGGTTTGGCAATCAGATAAATCTGTGCCGGGACCGAGGATTGAACCCCGGACCCTCAGCACAGAAGTCCGACATCTTACCCCTAGACTGCCAGGTCACCAATTTTAAGGATAACAATTTGATTTATTTTATAATTTCCAATTATTTCTGTCTTTTTTTTCCCCCCCAGGAGTCCAGGATGACATTAAAACGTTCTTTTTTGTAGGTTAAATATGAAAAATAAAAAATATGGGAGTATACCTCTCCCGTAAGTTTCGGGGGTATTACGTATCTCAGACACCTGGTAAGAGTCCCCACCCCAATAAGTGCTCCCCAGCCACGCCTCTGAGTGTTTCAAGCTTAATGTGAGAGTGAAGCTTTATAACATGCAACCACAGATAAAGGTCTTAAAGGAATTGAAAAATATAATATTTTTTAAAATTTCAAATACCATATTTGAGATAAATATTATCTAGCTAGTCACAATTATCCGGTATTAGATTATCAGGTCTCGGTATTAACAAGTGTGAACAAACCGGTACATAACCACTAGTAATTAATAAAAATAAAATTAGCAATCGCCTTACAACTGTTACATTGGAGATTGCAAAGCTTAACTGATGTGAATGTGGTTGGCGTATTATACAGTTCTATTGATCGGTGTAGATAGCAGCACTGTTCCGATTTGGCTGGAAACGGAAGCTGTGTCAAGGGAGGTGTAGATATATGAGGATAACACACAATTATTTACACTCGGATTCCGTGCTATCTGGGCCGAAATGTCGCCACTAGAGGCATTTTAGGACATGTTTAGAACACAATAAAAAAATAGATAGCTAGCTATCAGCCTAGTCACAGACTTACCGGTACTTTCAGAGTTTGAATAATATAAAGTAAAGATATTTTCTTGCCTTATTATCCAATTATAGCATTTTCCCTGACCAATTACAGAGTCTCTGATAATTGCTAACATTTCCAGGTTCTCGATATTTTGACTGACTGTGATCAATCTACATTATTATCAAGCGTTTTAAAATAACTTTGAACCTATTTATAGATAGCTGTTTTTGGTCGTAAACTCACCTGAAGAGAATGGCAGAAGCCTCACATCGTCCCTATGTTTGTCCATCGTCTGTCTTTGATCATTCCCCTGCGGGGGTCCCTGGAAACACAACATCGGTCAAGAGCGGCAGACAATGTTAACTAACACACACTGTTATAAGGAGTTTGCCACCTCCTGTGTTTGTAAAACTCACATTATACAAAACAATAATATTACCGGCGATTCTCTAGGGGTGTGAAATCTTACAAGACGAAATATATTTGTTCGGTATGAAGATACTGGTGGATGGAGGAGGTTACATAATGATGAGATATTTACCCTGTACTCACCACAAGACATTGTTAGGATAATCAAGCCTCGGGTAGAAAGGACATGGAGCCCAAATGGGAGATCTTATAACCTTGTTCAGGATACTGAATGGCAATCCTAATGGGAAGACCTAAATACACATGGGAGGATAACATTAGAATGTACCAGAAACATAGGATGTAATGAGGTGGACTGGGTAGAACTAGCTCAAGATAGGCACAGGATGTAATGAGAGTAGCGCGTTAGACCATGCGGCCACTGAAACGGTTGAGAGCCCTTGTGACTTTAGATATTAATCTAAAAGGGAGTGTAATATTGTAAAAATGATAATCATATCAAACCTTTATCTTAGGGTGACTGCCAGGAGAAAGATTAGATCAAAGGGAGCTGGGTTTGACAAAGGGTATTTTAAACAAATAATACTGGTACATTTCCTTTAAATACGTTCTCTTAATTCGTCTTTCTTAAATTGATTAGTTTGAAACGTCCATTGTTTACAGTTATAACATTACAAGAACCTCCCATATCGAACTTTATCGAAATATTTTACTGTTAAGTGAAGAATGGCCTGAGTATTATTCAAAAATCGATGTTGAACAGTGGTCGTTTATGAAAAATAACGGGTATGTTTTCATGCGGGTCCTCCCCCCCGTAATTATGGAACATTTCACATACTTTGACAGAAGAAGCAAAGCCACTGTCAAAAGCACACTCACCTCAATTCACAAAATAAATAAACTGTTCACACCAAAGAACACAAAAGTTATTATTCATAAAAACACTTCCGTGATAGTAAATGAACGTAAAAACATAAAGTGTGATAAAAGCGTCAGTTTACAAAAACAACCCTTTTTTTCCCCTGGCACTTGTTACACACCTGCCATTTTCGATTTTAGGATGTGACGTCTAGTAAAAAACAATACAATGCAGTTATGACAGATAGTCCAACGTATGAAAAATATAATTTAATAAAAAAAATAAGTTTATTACAGTTTAAGTTTACAATATTATACAATTTACAATTTTAATAAGTGTTAAAATGTAATTTATAGCTAACAATCAAAATAGCTTATCTCCTTGAGCAGAACTCTAGGTTGATATTTTACAAATTTAATTTAGCAATAATTTTATTTTATGGCGGATGGTGATAGTACTTAAATAGATAGTATTTAAATAGATACTACTTATCTTATTTTATTAGATAGTACTTAAATAGATACAATACAAAGATTTATAGGTATTTGAGGACATTCGATTGAAAGAGGAGCTAATAAATACACAATCAATGTGCATTTATTAGATTTACAGACATTTTTATTTTATATAATTCAATAATGTTAGGGCTTCATTGATCTCTATAATATAACTGGATGGACATACACATGCACATTCCAAGGACAAAGGCGTGACGCTCAAGTGTATCGTCTGCTACACTGAGGGGGGGAAAGATTTAACGGTTTCTTTAAATGTTCTTATGCGAAAACATGTCTCTGATGAATAAAAGTGTTATTGTTTGAAAATAGTGAAGTATTATACCACACTTTCCTGAAGAAACATTTACATTAAAGGATATACAATCCAGTTTTACAGGTAATACTGTACAAATACGAATAAAATCTTTAATATATTTAAATATGTAGTTATCATCTATGTTGTTTACAGTCTGCCAAGACTACACTTATATTTAAAGTTGGTTATTAGCTTGTATATTGGATTCTGAAACCATATTATATTGAAAGTTCGATAAATATAATGAATAAGGTATCTTAAAACTTGATTACATTTGTTTGAATGACACACTTTGTGTAGAAGTCTTGCGTTCAAATGATCATTTAGGTTATTGGCTTGTAGGAAGTACAGTATTTACTAAACCCTGATTTTAGTAATAATCCCAATCTGTAAGGCCTTATTTCGTACCAGAATACTATCATATATATAATATTTTGGTAGGATAAACGGCAATTTAGAACGGAAGTAGAAATTTCCTTCTGGAAGGTCTTTTATACTAACTAAATACTACTATAGGGTAGGATTCTAGTACGAGATAAAGCCTTACAAGCGAGCTTCCTTCAAAAATCATCGTATATATTAGGCTACATCAACTTATTTAAAGAAAAAATGAACCAGTTTTGAACTTTTATATGCTCTTCAAAGCTTTAACTAACATATTTATTTAATTTAACCATTCACACATATACTCATATCTCATATACTCAATCAAATTAATGAACGATGTAAAACTGCCACATTGCCTTTTATGTGTGTAAGAGAGAAAGAGATACCCGAAAGTTTCCTTCTCTCTTACACAATGGTATGCAGACGACAGTTCGAAAATTTCAACCAGAGATGTCCATCCAGTTATATTATAGAGATCAATGTAGGGCTTTAATGACTATCTCTGGTTGAAAAGAACAAGAGTAAACTATAGAAAACCAAGGATAAACCGAGCTGGTTCTTAATGGTCCAAAGAAAACCAACGAAATTTAGACCATTATTGATGTATACGTTGTTTTGGTTCTCTCAAGAAATGGTAAACCATTGAAATCCATACCTCATCTGGAAAACTCTGGGACTGTAGTTTAGTCCGGTTCTCTTTAGGACAGAACAATCCCCCTGTACGTTCATTCCTCTAAGCAAAATAGCCAGTTTACACATTGAGTCAAGGTTCATCTATTACTCCAGGATCTCTAATCTGGTTACTTTTTCTTGGTGTTGGCTATTGGTTATTAAACTCATTAATTTTTCTAATCTATGTATTTAAATATGCGTTTGCAATGCTACTGCCCTAATAAAACATTAAATAATTTAATAGTGCCACTCACTGGAACCTCAATAGAAGCATAATTTAATCAAGTCGACAATCACAAAATGTCTACAACGTTACAATGTTTATGAACCATCCCAATATATTCTGAAAAGCCAAATTTCTTTCCGGGATTGATTCCTTCCGTGTTATAAACGTGAATCATACAACAAAAACTTGCACATGCGCACTACGTTAAGATTCTACTGTTGTTAGTTTATCAAATCTAAATAACCTTTAGTAAAGTTTAATGGGATTTACAAAAGACGAAGCAAATTTATAATGAAGTGGCCAAACGTGAATAAAATCGTGAATTTGTTCAGTAAACACAGGAAAAAACCGTTGGCTTCAGAGGTTTTGACAAGTTATTTGAAACAATGCAACGAACCGCCTTGGACGTCCTATTTCGTCAAACACAGTAGTGTAGTGAATGATCAATGGGGGTGCTCGCATTTTAACTGGGCTGTGGGTGACAGCAATTACCATATTTTGAGGACAGGTTGCTACCCCTTCATCAAATACCACTGCTCTCGCAGACCATACCTAGACCTAAAGTTGGAAGACGTCTTCTTCCGAGTTATCAAAACTATAAATCTTGGTGGGTAAAGAACGTTTACACTTTCTTTTGAGAAACTATATTTTAAACAAAGGGAAAAAATATTACCTCGCAGCGTTAACTACATAAGACTGAATTTAAAAAAAAAATCAGCTCATATTTTAAATAGAAATAACATATATAAATCATTGTAAAATTGGAAGTGCTCTATAAAAAAAAGGTGTGGCATAAAATTTGCATATTTTAGAGCGCCATATTTTTATAAAAATTGCCAAAATTAAGGTACAATATGTTAGTTTCAATGTAGCCTATGTTTAAAATAAAATTAAAATAAATTTAATAAGACAAAACTAATAGGTTTATGCACAACACAAAAATAATACATACTAGCCTATAAGAGTACTTCCACCAACGAAACTATAATGGCAACATGTCGACAAATGCCCGTCTGTCGGTTCGCGAGTGGTGAGTGCTACCAACTTAATCACTCTAGCTTACATATCAGATGGCAGCACCTGCAGTTTGCTACACTAGAAAACACCGTTCGCAGCGTAACCCTATATTCAAGATAGAACTAGCACCGAAATATTAAGGTTTTAAAAAGGCTGAGCACCCCTGAAAATATGTTTGGGGATGCTTAATATACAAAGCACCCCCATAGTAGGCGCCTATGCTATAAATCAGGGGTCGGCAATCTTTTTTGGCCCCAATGAACATAGAGACTTACCAAAGGTCCTGCCATCACCCATCGTTTCTTCATTCTTTGTTTACTTTTTTTTTACATCTTATAAACAACCCTTAATATCAATATTTGCTCAAATACTGTGTCCCCAACTTTCTAAAAGAAAATTTAAGAATAAATAAATTGTCAATTTTTATATAAAACTAATACGGTATGATTTTCTTATAACATTAGTTACATTACCGTTTATGACCAATCAAGATGATATTGGTCATTCTCAAATATTATCTGAAAGTTCTCGATACATTTGTGAATTTAGAAGACTAAAAGATCGACTGTTAATGACGTTAAAGTTTCCTTTAGTGATCGACTGAAAATGTTCATGCGATCGACCAGTTGTCGACCCCTGCTCTAAATGTAGTGATCCATCCAGGTTTTATAAATTAAATTTTAATAGACCAATTGGAAGGTTAGGCTAAGCTCAGTTGAGTAATTATATTTATTTATAAACGCAAAAGATAATTTCTATATAATTATGATTAAGGATACCTAGATGTTTTATTTTAATATGGTTTTTTTAAGTTTGCAAATTTGTATATATTGTTTTAATATTTTTTTGTGAGAGTGTATGTGTGAGAGTTTGTCGACTAAAGTGGGTTTGATTCCCGGCATGGTTGAAAAAATCACCATTGGTGAAATGTGAGGTTTTCCCTTTCACAGTGATGAATTAACCGCCGAGGGACTAGATGTTGTGTCTGTTATAGATTTTTTTAGCACTGTGTTTTACTACCTTCTCAGGTTCAATGCATACTGTACTAATATTATGCTAACGAGTTAGGGATTAGAAAGGTTGAATTTAGACGAAGATCACCTGCATTTGTGCGTAGGGGGGTGGGAAAACCATTTTGAAATAATAAAACCAATTTAGACAAGACTAACACTTTAGTCTGCATATCCCCTAGTGCAGATAACCAGGCCTTGATCTGTTCTAAGTATATTACTACCGGCTGTACCTTCCTGCCTTACAGGTATACCGTGCCTGGCGTACGGATTGGCGGCCATGTTTCTAATCCGGCACGTAGAGCTGGTTCACACGCCCAACGGAGATGTGCGTCTGTATTTCCTGTACAAAGAAGACAAGGGGTCTGAATATTGACGTGTCAACGACGATCCGTCATCGAAGTATCTGTACGACTCTGCTCAACGTCATTTTGAAGGGAAGCGTCAAGTCTGATCTTAGCTCAATTAATTTAGAGTCAGAAGCTTTGCCAAAGCTGATATCTGATAAATCAAGTTAATATCACAAAATGGAATTCAATTCAATTTCTCTGTTAGAATATTAATTTGTAATGTACACAACAGCTCAGAATGGCAATAATTTACCATAACTTGAGTATTTTAAGAATTAATAGCCAAAGCTATTATTTATGCTTTAAATGGGAATTACTCCATCTAGATATCATATTCTGAAAATTGAAAAATTCCATCACAGACTCTGCCTTAAAATATGAGTGAAGAATGACCCTGGGCACGGGACAAATCCTGGATAGCTCAGTGGTTAGAGCATTGGCGTACTAAGCCAAAGGTCCTGGGTTCGATTCCCGTGTCCAGGTGTCATTTTTCAATTTTCAGAATATGATATTGAGTATTTTAGCTGTCATTATATTTTATTCTTAAAGCTTCGAAGTGAAGTCGAAGCTGATGTTTGTTTCGAAGTTTCGCAAACCTCCACTTATAAAAACAAGAATAATATAGTAAAATATTACCAATGTTGACTGTGAAGAAATGTGTTTGTAATTTCTAAAAGGCCCTTCTTATGAAAGTTGGACTGTGATTTTTTTAACAAATATTTCTCAAGTAAAAGGTTACAAAGTTATTTCTGTTTTCAGGTTTTCCTTGTCAAGTGTTCAAAGAACCCAACAACCAAACTTATTCACAGTAATTTATTGATTTATTTTGTAAATATTTGTAGTAGTCAAATTTGTATATAGTTGTAGATGGTAAATATAACATATAAAAAGGCATTTCATTCCTTTAATTTAAATCCTACTCGTATATTATTTAAATTTATTTTGACAATCCTTTTTTAGGCACTTGACACAAGTTAAGACTCCAAAAAAAACTTCACCTTATTTTATTTACTAAGAGGTATTTAACGTGCACTTTCTAAACCGAATGATTATATCATCACACGAAAATTTCTCTGAGCGATAACGAAAGTGCCTACCAAGCTTCCACAATAAAAACATTATTTAAAGTTAAAATTTACCTATTTATGTTCTAATTTTCTTAATTTTGTGCTAGTATTTACATCACTAATTAATGTTCGCATAATTTTTTTTTTTAATTTCGGAACCGTGTCTTACGTATCAATTAAGCTAATATATTAGGGATAAGGAAGGTTGAATTTAGAGAAATTGTACCTGCATTTGTTGTGGAGAGATAGAGAATTCGAAACTATCTCCATATCATGTCTATCGAGAGAGTAGCACCTTAGACCATGCGGCCATTGAAGCGGGTTTCAGTTATTTTAGTCCTGCTTTCCAGTGGCCCCACGGTCTAAGGTGTTGTTGTCCGACTCACGGCTCGCACAGTAGCCTGGAGGAAAAAACCTTGGTGGCAGATGTGAGATAGATAATTATAAAATATAAATATTTATTTTAAAACATCATGATTGCATTTTATGATACTTTTATTTAATTAATAAGAATATGTATAAATATAATATATAGTAGCCCCATGGCTTCTTTGGTGCTGACTGACAGCTGACGGCTTTGAAAAGCTACCAGACCAAATTATGTATCCCTACGCCGAACCATATGATCTGCAAAAAACATGTGTTAAGCAGCTGTCACTTCTGACAGTCAAAATTTAGGTATATACCTAACTGTTGACTGTCAGCTGTCAGTCAGCACCAAAGAAGCCACGGGGCTGCTGTATTTATAATGCCAAGTGTTTTAGTAAAGTGTTTGTTCGTGAAGATTTCATAACACATTATTGTAAGATTAAAAATCTTATTTTGACAGTAAAATTTTAAAGATTCTACTTCAACTAAAAATATAATTTATATCTCGGTATTGTACTGTAGAAAATACAGGAAAGGATGAACACAGTTCATACTTTACACTGCCGCCACTGGACAAAGAGGTAATGGCTGCCTCTTGAAGAAAATCAATCGTTACCGCTCAATACAGTAAGTTATGTAACTATGTGACATATTAATTTAACTTATTTATTTTTCCAAAACTTTGACATTTTTATTAAATATTCAAGCAACTTCGATCTGGCCTTTGAGAATATCTTATATTAATAGAATCAACTTAAGCTTTGATATGATATAAAAAAGGACTTCAAACACCCATGGTAAAAAAAAACTTTTCATAAATAGTTGTACAAACTATCAATAGCGTTCATTATCGACTCCTTCCTAGATATACTTTCTTCGTGTCTTTTGCAAAAACCGCCCTTCACCACATTATTAGAACAGCCCTGTTGCTTGCATTTCGGCTTGGACGCTCCGTGTTTGATACAACACCCACCCCTCACGGCGTAGTTTAAACACCCGAACTCGACGCAGATTGGTTTGTTCTTGGCGTGCTTGATGCAATACCCACCACTGGCGCCATACCTAGTACAAGCCTCTTCTTTACATTTCGGTTTTGTGGCGCCGTGCTTGATGCAATACCCCCCTTTAACCACGTAATTGAAACACCCCTCTGTGTTGCATTTCGGTTTGAGCCCCCCGTGTTTGATACAGTAACCCCCTCGGGCCCGATTCTTGGAGCACCCTTCCTCCTTACACTTGGGCTTGAACCCCCCGTGCCGGACGCAGTAGCCGCCCCCCTGGGCGTATTTCGAACACTCCCCATCTTTGCACAGTTGCTTGGTTCCTCCGTGTTTCTTACATAAACCGCCCTTGACGGCGTAACTGGAGCAGTCCTCCACAGTGCACCCGGGCGTGGCCCCGCCGTGACGCTTGCAGTAGCCCCCTCTCTGTACGTAGCTGGGACACCCCTGCTCCTTACAGGTCTGCTTGGTGGCGCCATGTTTCATACAGTAGCCCCGCGCGACCACGTTGTTGGTACAACTGCCGACCGTGCACTTGGGGCGGGTACCCCCGTGTCGCATGCAGTAGCCTCCCCCGCGGGGGAAGTTGAAGCACCCCTCCGTCTTACACTTGGGCTTTGTTGCTCCGAGCGTCTCGTAGCAGATACTTGAAGAGTAGTCAGACGCGTCATCCCGGGATGTAAACTCTGCCGTCCTGGACTCCACGGAGTCATCTTCTGAAGGATCGCAAGAGTCGTCTTCTCCCGGGGAACTTGGAGGGGATTCACCGCCTAGCCGGGTCTGGAACCAAGATATGTATCAGAATAGTCGAAAACTACCCTCACCGGTGGTCTCATGGTCAGAGGCATTACTTCCACAATAGGAGATAAAAGGCTCAAATTTTGGTCATGTGTACAGAAAGTGGTTATTCTTAAATGGTTAAATGGTTTAACTCGACTCAAACCTGAATAATCTCTTCCCCCCACCTTATCTTGCTAGGGTTACACACATTTATATTATTATTATTACCACTGCATCTTACTACCCGTTCGGGTTATACGCACTTACGCTAATGTGTAATGGTTGGGTGATTGTGAGATGAAATGAAGGACCTACAGTTTAACGTGGGATCCGAACCACGGTGGAGGCCTGGCATTCCTCACATTCACAAGTTGTGATTAATACACGTCTTGTCAGAGGTGAAGGAAGGGTTTGGCAATCAGATAAATCTGTGTTGGGACCGAGGATTGAACCCGGGACCCCCAGTACAGAAAGTCCGACACCTTACCCCTAAACCACCAGGTCACACACATTTATATTAAATATGATTATACTATAGGGATGAAGAAAGTAAAATTTGGAAAGAGTGTACCTGCATTTGCGTGAAGGCAAACCATTTAGAAAAAAAGAACAGGATGCCAGACCAGTGAGGGTTACATTTGTTCTCAAATCTACCCTAATTTTTGTATATAAATGTGCCTAGTCTGTATAAGAATAAGAAGAAGCAAAATATTGGGGACGAATTGGATAGCTAAAAGGTTATAATTTATTTTAATTTACTTTTTATCAACATCGCTTTGTTCTGATAATCAAGAACTAAATTTAAGTGTACCTCGTTTTCCCATCTCTCTTCTCGGCCGATGCCAAGCTCAGACCCCAGCACCGTTTCATCCAAGATAGATCCAGACTCCGTCTCGACACGGATATATTCCGGCTCTAACTCGACAATGACAAGTTCGGGTTCTGCCATGGCTTCGCGAGATGTCGGTCTCGTCTTAACCTTGACAAACCCTTGGGAAGTGTCCGCAAGGGGAGAGGTCGAGTCTTGTCCGACCCCTTAGGTCTCCCTGGTGACATCTTGGCTCCATCTCGCCGACGACCATTTCACTTTGAGACGAAAAAACGTGAGCTCACAATGGAAAATATCTATAACAAAACATAACAATTCAAATATGTTTTAGACTTTGGTACTTTTTTTTATACCAGGATTATTGGTCAACCAAGGACTTCTTCAAAAGATCATAACTATAATGTCGGGATCATGCTCCACTACTAGCATACATTTAAGGTTCACTTAACGTCTACCCTAAATACTCGTGTTAACGTAGCTCGCTAGAACATGTGGTACCATTCACTTAACATTCATGTAACGTGAAAGTTCTCCTCTGGACAACTCTTTGAAAGAGAACGTTAAGTTAACCGCATCGTGGTGGCTTACATTTAAAAACACGAGAGTCTTTACGTTATAATATGAAAGTTTTTTTTCTTCCTCATTTGAAATATTTATTATTATTATTATTATTAGCACCGCGTCTTACTACCCGTTCGGGTTATACGCATTGAAATATTTAACGTTCAACTTTTGAACCAAATGATAAGCATGTGACTTATAAACGAACTTAAAATCTAGAACAGACCCCTGGCCATTAATTTATCGCTGTGATAATGGTAAACCCACATTTCACTTCAATGATTTCGGGCGTGCCGGGAATCGAACCTGAGGCCCTTAGCTTGGTAGACACGCTACCGACCGAGTTAAGGTGTCGGACATAAGTTTAGTTGACCGTGATCCTGGCATGACGTAGCACCTGGTTATCCAATGGATGTGAGTGACCAGATATTGGTAGATGTGTGTTGCAGGCTGGGATAGGCCCATAGAATCCTTTGATTTAGGAAAAAAGAAACTCGAGGTTCAAATAAAACTAAAACAATTTTTATTTTAGTTTTCATATAAAAAACTCAATTGTTTGAAACCACGAGAGATATCAAACAAGAGGCCGCGAAGACAGTTTCGACATGGATTTTTTTTTATAAAATACAGATTTTTGACGGTCAAAATTGATATATATTACTTTCAGACCTACATGTAATTTATATTTGGTAAAATAACAGCTAAAATTGAGAAAATATTATATTAAAGTGATAGGTGCTATTAACATAACCAAAATAAATGGCTCAATACTGTTAGAAAAATCATGTTTATAAATATTAATATAACTCACAACAATTTAAATAACGTAAGATATAAGGCGCACATTTTCCCACATTTCTTCAAGTGTCACTTTTTAATAACCTTACAAAAAATATCACTATAACTATTACTTTTGAGGTTAAATAGGTTTTTCCACAAATAAGCAGCCATTAACTCTAGCTGCTTGATAATTTCGCAAAACAATAAAATGTAAAGGTAGAAAATAAATATACAATGACAATCGTTCAAGAAAAAATTATTTAAACCCATTAAAGATAGTACAGACAATATTAGAGAGGGCGCTCTTCATGATGTATTACTGGACCAGTACAAGTAGCGCTTATGTAGCCGTTTCCTTAACTAATAAACAATATGGTGGCTCATAATTTCCTTAACATTTACGATTTTCAGGTAAACCTAGTAAAATAAAAATATAAATATACAATATTTAGGTAAATAAACTACGATATTAATAAACCAATTTTTTTTTGCAAGGGTCCTAAGTTTTAAAGCTTCATTTTGGTAAAGTTCCAATTATTTTTTTACTGATAGAATACTGTTTGTTAGGAATAGGCCTATTCATAAATACACAAACTAATCAATCTAATGGATTATAAAATTAAATTTAAGGAAAAGACTCATAATTTATATGAAAATAAAATGTAAAAACACTCCCAGGGCACTCGGTGTGCAGAATTATATTGAAAACTGTCAAGTTACTCTCATTCTGTAGGCCACATAACTTTTTTTAGGTACTTTTTGCATATTAAATTAATCAAAGAAAAAAATCCGATCTATTTAATTTTATCGTTCATGTAAGCTCTAATTAAGTAATTAATCTTTTGTTCATTTATACTTATACATTTGAGGGAGAAGAGATTCTATTATCAATAATTATTATTTCATGAGGCAAGCTCTATTCATTTGGTTAAAATAAAATAGTCTGTGTTGTTCTATGCAACTATATGATAAGATTACACTACCTTTCACTCGTCACCTGCATCCCCTCTTTTTAATATAAATAATATAATAAAGCTCAAAATATAGGGTTGTATAGGGAAGAGAGCCCTGTTGGAATCTTTCAACTTTGTTTTTGCATGAAACTTATTTTGAAATAGTGCATCATAGGATAAAATATTGTATTTAAGTTGAACGTCTGCACAGAAATTTCTCACACACAGAGTCGGCCCCCTTAAGGCAAAGTATAGTTAACATTGTAAAGAGCCTAAACAAACACCTTAAAAGCTATTTATTCAGAATAACTACAGCGTTCCCAAGGTCTCTTAACATTACAGAGCACAATCATCTTAGAAAGAATTGTGCGAAGCTTCGAAAACTTAGAAACTTCTCTTTGAATATTTCAATACACACCATTTTTTGCGATCACAAATATACTATCTAAAGTTTGAAAATGGTTTACAACAAAGTAGCTCTAAAAATTAATATCTGTTTATTTTATGGAATTTTATATTCTAACTCTTGTAGGTCAACTCAAAATTAGTCAATTTTGCTAAATCACTTCAAAGTTTTAGGTTAAGCCCAAGTTACCAAACCTGCCATTCGAGAGATGGAGCAGGTACAGCTGTGACGGTGACGCAAACAGCCAGGAGGGTACCTACTCCCGTGACACGAACACAGAAAAAGCAGGAAAGTTCCGATAGAACCGCTTGTTACAGGCTACACAAAAAAAACTAGAGTTTTTACTTGAGTTTAAAAAACAATTATATTAGCTAGTAATCCAAATAAGCACTAGACGACAGGTAACTATCTTATTTTAGTTTCTATATCGTATTATTTTTGGAAGAAGTAAATGTGGATGGAAAACATATAAAATGAAAAGAACACAGTCTACACTTTACACTGCTACCACTGGACAATTGTTAATTCTTTCACCTGTTTCTATCTAATTCTCCTATCATTCTTTACTAATCTCCTTTTATCTCCTTTTTGAGTTTTTTTGCTTCCTTTTTTAGTGAGTTGCGTTGCTATTCTCACACCCCCTCCTGATGAGTTGCAATAGAATGAAACCTAGGCCGGGGGAATGGACTGTAACGATAGATTTTCTTCAAGAGGCGGCCATTATCTCTTTGTCCAGTGACGTCAGTGTTAAGAGTGAACTGTGTTTGTTCCTTTTATCTGTAAAAGTCATTTTGTGTTCATTTCCATTTGTCTGTACCGGTTACCTTCTTACAAATATATATTTCAATAGTAGCATAATAAAATACATTATAATGAACGTCGACTAATCAAACTAATTGGGAGAAAGGGTTGTTGGGATAATCAGAGAGAGAGCAAGAACTGGATCTGGTACAGATTAATAGACACATAAATATTATTGAAGTATATTTAATTCAACTTATATGTACATTAGTGTTTTCATGGCTCTCCGTAAAATAAATTTACTTAAATTATAAAGATATAAACACACTACACCAAATAAAACATACCAGAATCTACACCGTTGTACACAATATTATCACAGAACTTTTTTTTGAACTTAAGTTTGATTGGAGTATGTGAAGTTCACTTATTCAATTCAGAGTTGAATCGAATGATATGAGATGTTCCCGAAACCGGATGCAAAGTTTGAATATTTAAAAAAAAAATTGAATGAAAATCGTAAACTTTGGATTTGCGCTGGATTTATATTATTAGTACCTCCCAAGGGGTACGCAAAGCTTTGACTTCGCTTTGAATAAGTAATCAGCTTTGACTTTGATTGGAAAGTAGAAATTCTGGATTCGACCATTAGGAAGCTTAGCCAATAAACACTATTTGCAGGTAAAATGCACTTATATGTTAATATATATATATTCAATTTGTGTTATTTACATCATAAATTAATATTCACACAATAAAATGTTTAGTAATTAGATAACATGTTGGGGTAGTAGCTTATGACAAAATATGTCAAACATGTTTGCAATAAAGCATTTTGTAAACTATATTTAATAGTTTAGAAGTGTGAATGAAGTGGAAGGTGGAAGTAGAAAGGATTTAATGAGAACCACAAGTAGAGTTTCTCTACAGGTGTGTAAGAGACCTGCTATGGAGGTGCCCTTGAAGTGTAAAGGAGTGTTATACAGGGCGTGCTTTGTACCCATTGTTACGTATGCAGCAGCAACATGGACAGTGAATGTAAGAGAGACAAGGAGAGCATGTTAGCTGTCACCAGGAGAAACAGGGGTACATGAGATGGGAGGAGCGGATAACAGAAAGTGTGCAAGTGAGAGTAGGAGAAAAATGAAAGCAATTAAAGGAGGAATGGTGCAAGGATAGAGGAAAATGGAGGCATTTTACTAAACTCACCCGGCCACAGGCTGGAAATAGTTCATGATCATGATGATCGTTTAGAACCTATAATTACGTGGTTATGTAACAAAATATTATTATTTTTTCAACATTAAAATTTTTTCTTAATATTCGAACTTGAATACGGCTTTGGTAATATTTAATTTTATTTAATTTGACTTCTCTTTGAATTGAAAGAGTGGGCTTAACACCGATGTGCCTATCAGGAGTGCGTCGTTAGCATCATCATCAGGTGTTCTGTGTGAGTCCAGGGTGTCCCGACAAACTATATTTTTAAATTCCTTGAGTATTCCGGATTTTCCAGAGCCAGTTTCCAACTTTCTAATCGATATAATTTTATAAACATTGTTTTATTAACATTGCAACTTGATGTAATAATACTAAAACATGTCTTCATTCTGAAATTGTATCACTCTATGAAGGAGTTTAAGTGATGAGTTGTTGTGTCATGCGGTTTAAGTTCGTTCAAGCGCATAACCATAACTCCACTTTGACTAAAGACGCCTGGTAAAGGGGTAGAAAGATAACATGAAAATTACATGTTGACCTTGAGAATTGAGTATAAAATGCTAAACACGAACTACTGTGTTGAAAGGGATTTACGATGATTATTAATGGGAGAAATATGTTATTTTGATTATTTTAAATGAGAGAATTGTGTACTATTTTAGTGAATGTAAGGAAATAACAGAAATTTGCCAGATTCCCTGACTTGACAGGTCCCTGGACACCATGGAATTGTACTACTGGAGACCCCTGGTTGGGAAGTACACATGTCACCAGTAAAGTATCGTGTTGAAGGAGCGTCTGGTGACCATGATCTTGAAGCTTCCTGTATCAGAGTCCGATATCGTCACCGGGATGTCACGGTTGTACCTGCAACAAAGACAGGCCTCGCGTCAAGTAACTTTTCGTTTGAGTAAACTGTTTGGAGAGAGGTATTTGTGGTGCACTTTTTCGATGGACATATCACAACAGCACACGAGAATTTCTATGAGCGAGAGTGAAAGGTTCTACCAATTTCCCGGGAAAGGTATTTCCACGTAACTTCCAGGGTTCTTTTACAAGCCATGATTGACATGGGACCGATTGTTTTACTTCCCTCCAACCCCCCGAAGAAAGTTTTGCTATGGATTTTCATCACTCAAGAAAAATCCGTCGACCCCGGCTGGGTTTGAACCCACAAACATCGCGTCTTGAAGCGAGAACTTTACTNATATATATATATATATATATATATATATATATATATATATATATCCACACACCCATATATATATATATATGGGTGTGTGGATATCATTTCTTTAATTCAAAACAAAAGTCTTCTTTTATATTTTCATCATCGCATCTCGCTGTCCATTTGGATATCCAAGCATATAAACTAAATACGCTAATTTGTTAGGGATTTGGAAGGTTCAATTTAGAGGAAATGTACCCACATTTATGTGGAAGAAGGGTGAGAAATCATTTGGGAAAACGTACTCTCAGTAGACCTGACGTCAATTTTTACACCGATCTCCCCGTCATTGGCCGACTAGTCTATTGTTAGAGTTACGCTTTAGACCACCGAGGCAGTACTAGGGAGGGGCCCCTCAAGTCCTTAAGGATATTCGAGATTCGAGACTCAAATCCTTAAAGAAAAAAAGTTTTTCTTCCATTTTTCAAATGAAATTTGTTTCAGAGCTCTAATACTGCTTATTGGTAGTCCTAAACCAATTATAATTATAGTATGAACTTAACGACCAGACCCCAGACCAGTAATTTAACACTTAACTTGAATGTATGAATGTTATACTGAATGGATTATAAGAAAGAATGTTAACATTTAGTTACTATTTGTATTTTATATTATTATATTATATTTCTTCTTAGGTTCATAGTTTTTTCCACGATTTTGATTCATAAAATGGTGGAGTTGACTCAACTGTATTTAGTACTGACCTGTTGTAAAAGATTATGACGATACAACCGCTAGGCGCACGAAAGGCGACCGCTCGGATGCCCGTGTTCGTCGAGAGGCCGACTTCCACCCGAACGGAGCCCTCGGGGACAAACTTGGAGAAATGTCCCAGAGCATAGAACATGGGCTGCTTGTAAAACTCATTTGCTGTGGCGTTGACGATCACCGCCGCGTCAACAAAGTTCCTGGCCCAATTGGGGCCCCCCGTGAGGTCCAAGGCAAGGTTCCAGTCCACCCAACCTGATACCCAGTGGCTCATATCCTAGGGACACCACCAGTATGTACCACCTTTATTAAAATAATATTCCAAGCCTGGATTGATGGAAACAAATTTGTTGAACTCGACTTTGGGCGAGAGACTGGCCAACCATATCTGTGATATATGGGGTGGACGGTAATTACATTTTTACTGCGAGATGGAAAGTGAAATAACGGGACAGGAACGGGAAATTCAGATTTACTTTAATGCATCCATAAGCCAAGCCATATGATCTGCAGGCCCATATGTTGAGTTGATTTCACTTTTGGCCATCAAAACTTTCACGACAAACAATTTGTTTTCGATTATTAAACATTGAAAAGAGGACAGAAGGGCAAGATGTACACACTAACCAGGAAACTGTAGGACTCAAAGTTTACTACTAAACAGATCATTATGAAATGTTCGGGGTACATCAATCCCTTTTTCAGCAGAAGAGAGTAAAACACAACCTCTGGGTGGACCTTTGCTTTCCATCCTACTTTCTTTGTTTAATTTACTACTGTCGTTTGGCGACATTTTTCCTTTCGTTAAAAACAAACACCAATTATTTCTGAGTTGACATTAGACACTTTAAAATCAATGTTTGCGGTGATAAATATATATTTTTAGGTGCTACCCAAAGTCTCTTTGTTAGGGAATGAGGGTCTGTATAAAGAGTCCTACCTGTATAATGTCCTCCATGTAAGCCTCCCCTCTGGTCCATGAACCCAGGTCCACCTTGGTGAACTCCCACGGCTTGTCTCCTGAAAGCAGACAGTCAGACGTCACAACCTAATATAGTACAGGCGCCATGTGGTGCTATCTATGTAGTACAGTCCAAACCAGGGATGTGCAAAGCTTTGACAAAAAAAAACACAGCTCAGACTTTGTTTCAGAAACAAATTCTGGTTTCGACAAATATGAAACTTTGTCAATAAAATTATTTTCTTCATCACTGCTTCTTACTACCTGTTCGGGTTATACGTTTATTTACTGATTACGCTAATTGTTTTAGGGATTAAGACGGTTATGCTAAAAGGAATTGTACCCGCATTTGCTTGGAGAGAGGGTGGAAAACTATTTTTAAAATACCACCCTCTGTACACCTGACCGAAATTCGAAGCCTGATCTCCCCGTCCTCGGCAGTATCTTCTACTGCGAGAGTAGCGCCTCAGACCATGTGGCCACCGAAGCGTGTTTGAATTGAATGTTGTGAGAATAACTGGATTTAACAGCTTAGAACAAAATCTCTAGAAACAACTTTGCAATAAATCATGTAACAATATGTTTGGTGTTTAGAATTTAAATTTAAAAGTTTAAAAAATTGTGATTTTTTTTTCTTCCCAACATAATAAAAAATATTCAAACTTTGGGAATATTTAATAAAATATTCGATCAAACTTTTATTCAAAAAGATAAATTAACGTCTTCAAGGTTGTCACTTATTTTCTTGATAGGAAATTTCTTGCGTTTCCTTGTTTTTCTCCAGGATAAAAAAAATCCCCTCAATTTTGTTGGCTCTCCCAGTGCGTAACAAACCTCTTTTATCCACCACTCCCCCTCTTTTCAGTATCTTGTGGTCAGACACCTTAGATTTGTTGTTAGCGTGGCTGTCTAACGAGTCAGGGTTTGATTCCTGGTGAGGATGAAACATTATCATCGGTGAAATATGAGGTTTCCCCTTTCACAGTGATGATTTTAACGGCCGGGGGGCTGGATGTTGTGTCTGTTCTGGATTTAAGTTATCTTCTAATTCATGTGATGACATAATTAGTTGGTTCCGAAAGTACATGTTAAATATCGCAAACAAATGTTTTTAAAAATGGTTGTATGGTCTAAGGCGTCACTCTCGAAATAGAGTGGACTGTCAAAGACTGGGAAATCAGTTGGGTGTACCGAATGTGGTTTATTTCTCTCCCTCCCTTCATGCAAATTTGGGTACACTTCCTCTAAATTCAACCTTTTATCCCTAACAAATTTGCATAGTTATTACATATGCGTACAACTCGAACGTGAACTGGGTCTTGGTGATAAAAGATCAATAAAAAACTACTCGTTGATAACGTACAAACCCATAACAATTTCAGCAGACACTTTGTTTTCATGTTGGTAGTCATGAAGCTAATTTAAACATTCCCTCGCCAACTGCAAATATGTCTGCGACGTGTTCCTGATGTTAAGAGAGAGTAGCGCGCAGAGGTGGGAGCGTACCTACGCACGCCTCGGTGGCCAGCAGGAATTTGTCCGGGTGACTGTCGTGGGTGTAATCCAGGAGACTGGCTGGGAACAAACCGTCCCAGTACCAGTGAACCGCCACGCCGTCGATATACGAGGCCGCCTTCTCATCTGACATCACCTACAATACACAGAGTCAAACATGTCGGACTCCATTACCCAATAGCTTTGTTCAGGGATGGAGGACTGGCGGCCTTTATGAGGTGTTTGATGCGGCCTTTTCTTGTATTCTGTCAATTATATAGCTTCTATTATTTATTATAGAGCCGATAATTCGGACTAATAAGCGATCAATCAAGTCCGGATTATCGAAAATACAGTACCTATATCAAAAATAAAAAAATAAACATAAACAGAATACGAAGTATTAAATCACAAGCACAAATACTGTACCATACAGTAATGGTGTGCGAAGCTTCGAAAAGTCGAAGTTGAAGGTCTAACCTCCTTCGGCTTTGATTTCGATATCTACAATAACCTTCGGATATTCAAAAAATTTCAAAGGAAGGATTAAACTTTTATAAATTACTAAACGATTTAATTTTACCACACTAAATATTACATTTTTCAATATTTGATATTTTTAAAACCATTACTAAACAGAAATTTAACACTGACTAGTAATTTTACTAACATAACGTAAGTATGGATCAAAAACGGGTAAGTAAATGTTAATATATTATATTCACTATCGGCAACATGATTTTGTAAAAAATAAAAATACCTATAAAGAAATAACACTGAGGTCACTGGTATGAAGCAGAGAAAGTGCTACTTTAGTTGTTCTATCATCCCAGCTCAGGTTTAATGTTTAGTCTTTAATATTCTATCTTTTTGGAATTATCTGTGACAAATTTATAAGTGCATTTAACACAGAAGTTTTTCATAGCTTCTTGCATTTTATTTATTATTCAATATTCAATTATTCAATGTTTATATTGTCAGCGCCTATGTTCTATTTGTTTACTAGCTAATCACAACACCTTGCAATACTCGGTTTGTGATTCACAATCCAGAGCACAACAATACTAAACAAACAAGACTCAACATAGGCCGTGTCTATTGCAAAGAAAAGGTATTAAAACAACCTGACAAATTTAGGAAATTTGAGATTTTCCAGATCGATTCTTTCAATGTCAACAGAAGATGATGGTTTCAAAGAATCAAATTTGATATTCCTGTCAACACTCTTCTCGTTAACACTTACGATATTAACCCACCAGGGTAGCATAAAGCGCTGATCGTCGAGCGCTAGAAGTTTGGTTTTCTTATGCCGGGAGTTCCTGAGCGCCGGGCCGAGGTTTTCCGCGATCCAAGTCCTCTGCGTGTAGGGCGTCCAACCGAGCGAGTTGAACCGGTTGACCGGGATGATACCGTTGGCCGGTTCGTTCCCCGTGGATATGGCCCAGAACTTAAGACCTTCCTTCTTGTAAGCGTCTAAAAACCTGAAAGGGGGTAGAAATGTAACGATTAGGTATGGAACCCAATAATCAAGGATTCAAAATCAAAAAATTATCAAAGTTTGTGATTTTTTTTTTCCCAAAAATATTGAAATGTAATTTGTTTTAGAGCTTTAATACTGCTTAATGGTGATTCAAAACTAATTATAATTATAGAAAGAACTTAACAACCAGGCCTCAGGCCAGTAATTTAATACTTAAATGAATGTGTTATGTGTAAAATAAAGTGCATTAAGCAAAATATAATATAAAATAAATAAAATGGTAGAATTGTAGTTCAGTCTTACCACTACTTCCTCAGGAAGATTCTATAATGGAATCGAAATATTGAAGTGTGTGTAAATATGTGTTACAGTTTTTTTTACAATTGTTTGTGCTTTATTTTTCTATAATTCTGTAATATTTATTTATTACAAACTAACTGAATTTAATCCGACACCTTAGCTCAGTCGGTCGCGTGTCTGCCTACTGAGCTAAAGGTCCCGGGTTCGATTCCCGGCATGGCCGAGAAACGTACCGTTGGTGAAATGTGGGTTTACCCCTTTCACAGTGATGAATTAACGGCCGGGGGGCTGGATGTTGTGCCTGCCCTAGTCTTAAGTTGTATTATAAGAAGTATGACAGTCTAGCAAGCCTGTAGTGGGAAATATATGTCTTGAATAAAAAAGTGACCACAGGCTGGAAACAGTAATGGATGGAAAGTAAATTAAATGAATGTATGAATATTAGAGTAAGAAGAGAAGAATAGTAAACGAAGAACCAGTCCAGGACAGGATAAAGAAGTCACAACTAAGGTGGTAAGGACATGTGAGGAGAATAGAGAGGGAAATGATTCCCAGGAGGATGTTGGATATGGAGGAGGGGAGTAGGAGAACAAGAGAAAGACCAAGGGATAGATGGATTAAGGGAGTAAGGAGGAGTGTGGAGGACAGAGGAGAGGACTGGGTCAAGGTGGAGGAAAGAGAGGAGGTGGAGAGGCTCATGTTCCAAACAGACCCGGCCAGTGGCTGTTCATGATGGTGATGAATATTAATAGTGAATTTATTATAACAAACAATATTAACATTAAGTTATTATTTATATTTTCTGTTGTGTACAGTTTTATTTTTTTATTCCAAGATTGGGATTAGAAGGCAAAATTAAGATTCATATTCCAATTTGTAAAGTAGTGGATCCGACCCAATTCTAGTAACAAACAACAATTAAACTTGAAACTCAACAGTCGGAGACAGTAAAAATTGTCGATGATATTTTCGTCTTTCGGTGTTTATAGTGATACTTAACACACCCAATGTTGTCTTAGCACCTGGGACCTCCTGACTCTAGTGTAGTGTGGACCTTGTCTAGCACCTGGGACCTCCTGACTCTAGTGTAGTGTGGACCTTGTCTAGCACCTGGGACCTCCTGACGCTAGTGTAGTTTGTCACTCACCTGATGTGGTAGTCGGCCCATGTCTGGTAATACTCCTCCTTGAGGAACCCGAACCCTGAGTAGTCGTTGTTAGTCTTCATCCACGGGGGCGGGGACCAGGCGCCGGCCAATAGCAGCAGATTCTTGTTTCCGAGCTCCTGCGCGCGCTTTATCAGTGGGATCTGTTGCGGAACAGGCGAGTGTTAACAATAGTACACAGTACACTTGCACAGGGAGTCTTAGGAGTCAGGCTCACAATACACTGGACTCCCCGTGACAGGGAGAGGACAAGGTTCAAATCCAAGGTGGGTTTTTCCCTCCTATCATTTGGCTAATGAGGATACATTTCCTTCTCAATATCCTACTGACATTTTGCTCTCAGAATAAGATGTAGCCCGCTTTGGTGGCCAGGTGGTCTAAGGAGTTACTCTCGGAGTAGGCTGGACTGCCAATGACAGGGAGATGGAAGTTTGAATCTTGGTCGGGTGCCCCCCCCCCCAATGTTTTTCCACTCTCCTTTCATACAAATGTGGGTACATTTCTTATAAATATGACCTTCCTCATCCATAAAACCTATAGTGTGATTAGTACATAAGTGTATAACCCGAAAGGGTAGTAAGATTCGGTGTTAAAAAAAAGTGTTAAAATTGTATTCTATTCCGCCCCCGTGTCTTAATTCCTGCTTCAGGCTGTCTACGTTTTTTACAATAAAAAATATTCTCAAAGCCGAATCAAGGTTTTAATTTTTTTTATAGTTTTTTTGTTAATGTTTGGAAATATATTAAGTTTTGATAATTTATATAAATTAATGCATTTCACTTGGAAAATGTTTCATCACCAAAATTGTATGACATGTTTAGTTTTATTCTAATAAATCAACTTACTATTAAATTATTTTAAATTATTTTTTTCATCACTGCGTCCTATTATTCGTTCGGGTTATAAGCTTATTGTACTAATTACAATAATAGTTTTAGGGATTAAGGTTATGTTTAAATTAAGTGTACCCGCATTTGTAGGAAAGGCGTGTGAGAAACAATTTTGGAAGAAACCACCCTCGATACACCCGCCCAAGAATCGAGCACCCGATCTCATCGGAAGTCTAGTCTACCGTAAAAGTGGCTCCTCGGACCACGCAACCAACCAAGCATGTTTCAGATTATTTCATACGAATATCGTCATGTTCTGTAAATAACGGCTCGGAATGGAAATAATTGACCACATTATCAGCGAAGATTTGTAAATATCAAAGCAGGAATTTTTTTTTTCAAAGTAAAGTCAAAGTTTTATTTGCTAAGAAGCCATGTCGAAGTTTTTAATCTTCATACAAGCCTTGTGATTGTGTCCAGTGGCAGCGGTGTAAAGCATGAACTGTTCTTATTTTCACTGTAAAAGCCATTTTTGTGTTTGTTTCTTCTTCTTCTTTGTTTGTTAGTTTCTTCCATTCACATTTTATTTGAGGTATTTAATGAGCACTTTCTGCACTAGCTGATTATATCATCAAACTACACATAAACTAACTTAAATATAGAAGAGACACAATGTCCATCACCCCGTACGTTAATTTATCAATATGAAAGAGTTAACTCACATTTCACCGATAATAAATTTTTCAACCATGCCGGGAATCGAACCGGTGACCCTGAGCTCTGTAGGCTGCCACGCTATTGGCTGAACTAAAGTGTCTGATGTCAAGTTAGGTTAGCATAGTCAGTACGGCGATCAATAGACCTTGTAAGTGAAGTCCTCCTTGGTGAGTTTGAAATGCTGGAGCGTCTCGTCTCCGCTGACGTTGTCGTACGAGTACGTGTGAGTGGAGAAGTCGCAACCGGCGATAGGGACTCGGCCGAGGTTGAACTCGAGACCTTCTGGGGAGAAATACGACCTGGAACAAAACACCCGCGGTGACAAAGAGCGGGCGAGGAGATACTTGAGTAACTTTGAGCGCATCACAATTGTGTTGGGTTCAAATCGGGTTGGAAACTTAAAACAAATGTTGATAAATCCTTTGGATGTTCAACATTCAAAAATATTTGTTTTTTAAAATTTTTAATCTTAATTTGTTTTAGCGGTCTAATAGGTACTGTTTAGTGGTACTATTGCCCCAACATAGTTTATAGGTTGAACTAACAACCAGACCCCAGACCAGTAATTTAACACTTACTGAATGTATCAATGTTATAATAAATGGATTAAATTATAAGAAAGCATGTTAAAATTTAGTTAACATTTGTATTTTATATTATTATATTATATTTCCTATTATGTCCAAAAATTTTTCAAAGATTCAGATTCGAGATTCGAAAGAAAATTGGAGACGTGGATTGGTAAAATAGTAGATTAGAACCAAATCTAATTTACTTAGACACATACATAATCTAATATCTGTCATGAGCATAACGATATTAGATACACTCTTTTAAATCTGAGCAAAGAAATTTCTAGGAGCGAGAGCGAAAGGGCCTACCAATTTTACCGGCAGAGGTATCTTCACGTACCTACCAGGGTTATTTCTCCTGCGAAAAAAGTTGTGCTAAGTATTTTTATCACTCAAGAAAAATACATCGGCCCCGGCTGGGTTTAAACCCACTAACATCAGGTCCTGAGTCAAGCAATTTACCTCGAGAACACCGAGGTCGATTGAGCTATAAAAACCGCAAAAACACCGGCCTTTTCTCGCGTCTACTACATCACCGCCTCAATCGAGGGGAATCGTAAGATCGTTACATCTGGAGAGAAAACCAGTGCGAGGGTCTAGGGGGCCCCAGAGTCCTAGCTTAGTATCCGACGGGCTTGCGCTGCCAGCGAACTAACTTGAGAAGGTTGTCCTGAGCCTGGGGACTGAGGGAGAGTATGTTGATACCCGCCGCGTCCGTGAAGGCCCCTCCGAACCCGACGACCGCCTGGTACTCGGTGGAACGAGACACGTGGAGTCTGAGCCCTGGGGAGGACAAAAAAACATCATCCATTGTACATCAGTGATTTATTTAGTTGACAGGATGTTTACTGAGTTGGAGAAACAAAAGTTAGTGACGGGGAGAACGATGTTCGAATCTCGGTCGGGTGAAATGGGGGGAGGGGGGGTGTTTACACTCTCCTTTCACGCAAATGCGGGTCCACTTCCTCTAAATTCACCCTTCCCAATTCCTAATCCATTCGTGTAATTTGTACGTAAACGTATAACCCGAATGGGTAGTAAGACGCAATGCTTAAATAATAATAATAATTTAAAGAGGGGGAAAAAGGCGACATGAACCAGCCTTAAGAAAAATGCCGGTCTTGGCGAGAGGTAAATGAGGCAGTTTCTGGGAGTTGAGGGTGAGGGGAAGGGGGGTTGGGAGTTAGATGACAACCACCAAAAACATTTCCCTGTCACAGCACACGTCCAAAAAGAGTAATTTTCTTTACCGATTGTTCCAGTCCATCTATTTTAAAAGGTCACTGGCTTTACTTGTGACCAGAGTGCCAGAACAGTTGAGCAATATTATTTATAAGTTACAGGAAACCCAAAGTCACTCACTTTAACGACCAAGTCGCTGTCACTAGACTGAAGTCGCTTGGTATGGTAACCCTCACATGTAACAAGGCAGTGTCTGCTGAGGTTTTTGTCACAGCGACCATGCCTTAGTTTAATATCCCTAGGTCCTCTCTAGGCAACCTGTCCAGTGAAGGGACAAAGCCCCAACATCACCGCGCATATAACCCTGTGCAGTACCCCAAGCAATGGACTAGGTACCTCTCGGTGCAATGGTTCGGTAAGAAGCTCCCGGTCGTCTTGTGGAAACGTAGGCCCTCCCTGTTCGAGGTGTACCAGAGGAACTGGCCCTTGGGAAGCGGCGTCGGCTTGTCGACCGTGTCGCAGTGCGTGGAGTTACACACGCACACCATGCGCGTCGGGCCGTACGACCGTGGAGCGCAGGGTACATCCGTAGACACTATGAATTACATAAATATTGGTTTATAGCCACAAATAAAAAGGGATGTATTAAAATTGTGTAAGTATTGTAAAATTTTCATACATTGAGCATTTTAGGAAACACAAACCTATTTTATTATATTATTGTTATTTTATATAATTTTTAATCCCAGTATTTTACCACCTGTTCAGGTAATACGCATATTTTATAATAATTGTAACAGTGTTGACATTTTTACTTAAAAGAGCTCACCTGATATTACTGCCCACTCGGTTACTAGGGCGACCGCCAACGCAAGTACCAACATCTGTAAAATAAAAATCTAACGTCAAGTAGGTATAAAACATTACAATTCATTTTAACAGTCATTAACAATAGGCTACAATAGTTTAATTGAGCTGTATTTAACAGTACTATTTAATTGAACAGTCTTTAAAATAAAACTGAATTTCAACAATCATTAAGGACACCATTAGATTATTCAATTATTCACTAAGAAAAACAGTAGAGCACTGAATTACATACACACGGACAACTTTGTTTAAATGTGTTAAAATAATTTGGTTAGATTATAGAATTGAACTAACTTATTTTTCCCTTTGTTGACAGCTATAATAATAGTGTCATGGGAACGAACTGAGACTTTGTGTGATAAAAAGCACCAATTTCATGTTATTCTATCACAGAGAAATACATAATTACTTAGTTCTCATCATATTTAAGTTAAAAAACAAAAACACTTTAGACTTTATTATGCAAGTACCTGATTAGCTAGTTTGACGCAGCACGGCCATGTTTATCGTAGTTTACACTTTACATTATAGAAATAGGATATAGTCACTTTTTATGAACAAGGTGATAAATTCAAGTATCAGCCACCTTAGCGCGTGCTGCAATAAATTAATACATCTACTTTCAAAATTTATGTACCGTGAAAAATCTATGTACACTTTTTTTTGTTGCATTTTTATACAATCAATGTCCTACTAAAGAAAATTAAATATTATTTAATATTATAGAACTAATATAGTTGAAACTATCTTTACCTCCGGTGTTTGAATTTATAAGTATGGGATTAAGCCACTAAAACTATATAGAGTTGACTTTTGTATATTTTGTCTGTGGTCTACGATATTATAAGGTTTGTCAATGAAATTTGAGCTTGCTTAGTTCAAATAAATACCACTACGTATTTCTGCTATGTTAAAAAAAAAGTCCCTTCTTGATAATCATTGTTTGTGCCTACTCAAATCAAATCAAATGTCCCTCCATAGCTCTTACTATATCTACACGTTGAGCTGATATGATTTCTCACAATATTAATACTTGATATATTTTGTAATTAAAATAATTTTATCTGTCCTTAATTAATTTGTGTTTTCAAAACTACACTTTACACTATTTAAGTATCGAATATTTTCCTTTTGACCTATGTTGTTGTCATAAACTATGTCAATTTAAACAAATTATTTGATAAGATATCTAACACGCACTGATAATTCAAAACAACAATAAATAATCGTTTATTGACTCTTTATCAATAGTAAACACACTAAACCTAATATAATAGACATACCTTGTGGAAATTGACCATAAAAATTTAAATTACATTATATTCAAAGTTTATATACAAATGACTACTCATTAAAGCTAAACAGATTATAATTATACAGAGAAACGACCAAACATAGAAATCAGACAACTTGAGCTCGATTTCTAAAACGATTCTTTCAAGTGGGTCACATATAAGAATGTCACTTTTGGACCTGCCCCAAGATACGATATGAAGACCAGTCTTCGGGTGTCTCCGTAGAGGTTCGGAGTTTAACGACAGAAAATCAACCTTGAATAATAATTTTCCTGACGTCACTAAGATAGTCACATAATTAAGGGCGCACCATTCCATTCGATTTTCAACCATGATTTGATAGTATTACGGCTTTACTGGGTAAAGTATTATACAATATTTTAAGCTAAAAAAATTATCCAAATGGTTGAATAAAATAGCGGAGTTTTCAATTTTAGCCAACATGACAAATAAATATAGCAGACGAATGTACTTCTCATAAAGGTCAGAGATTATTTATATTATTATTTTATAAAGGTTTGCACGGATGAGAGAAATATGGTATACAACTTTGACCACAGAATCGATTCTAACCCATGAATTGTACCACTCGCTGCGCGACAATCGCTAGTACCACTCGCTGCGCGACAATCGCTAGTACCACTATTTTTCTAGTAGCAAAATATACTTACCTAAGTACATGGTATTGGTGTAACAATTTGAACCACTATATAATATGCTGCTAATATATTTGTGAGCAGTGTTCCTAATTGTGACAAGGTTTACGCAATCGATACAATAATCCCAGATTAAAAAACCAACTAAAATATCGGTACTATTTCAAATCTTCCCAGAGTACATTAATTATTTAGATTTACTTACTTTATGGCAGTAGGGGCTCGAAACCTCACTGCCGAACTTTCTAGAGAATACCACATGTCCCTATCTTGACCTAGCTACATAATGCCTGTCACTATCTTGAACTTGTTCTATCTGGTCCAACTCATGTTCATTCTAATGTTATCCTCCCCTCTGCGTCTGGGTTTTCCCAAAAGTATCTTCCTTTAGGGTTTGCCAATCAGTACACTGAACAAGGTTTTAGAATCCACCATTTGCACTACATATCCTGCTCACTGTAAATATGAGCCTATATTATCCTAACCAGGTCTTATGAGGAAATGTAACATTCTCAACTTCCCACTGGTCCAATGCTTTTTTTTTTGGCCCAAATATATTCCTAAGCACCTTATTTTCGAACCTTAATCTGTTTTGGTTAGAAACCACATTTCACACACACACACACACACACACACACAAAAAACAAGTAATTTTTTTTGTATATGGGCGTATTCTGAATTTTACCTTTCTCACATCATTTAGTACTCCAGAAGCATATATCATCAACTCTTTCCAGCCTGTGGCTGGGTCAGTTTAGTAAAATGCCTCCATCTTCCTCTATCCTTCCACCATTCTTCTTCTCTCACTTGCTTACTTTCTTATCTACTCCTCCCATCTATCTCTCTATCTCATGTACTCCTGTTTCTCCTGGTGACATGCTCTCCTTGTCTCTCTTACACACCTATAGAACAACTAACTCTGCTGTCCTCATCTCATTAGTTCCTCTATACTTCCGGTCATATTGTTTTTGTTCATTTTACATCCACCTTTCTGGTTCCTTCTTACAAATAGTGTCAATCTATAGATTTAACTATCATGCTCTTAATAGTGGCAGGTAGGTTTTATAATTAATGAGGTATATCCAACTATAATATAGTTTCTTTGTGGTCAGTAAGAAATTATAAAAGTTAGGATATTTTTAACTCGTTTACACAGTTAAATCATAAAGTTTCTTACATTATTAAACTAACTTAAAATTCATTGTTTTATTGTACAGTAGACTTGATTTACCGAGAGCGGATCAATCGGTTTGCGGCTTTATTTAAATACATCGCAAGAGATACACCACCGTCTGAATGCATTCTGTTTTATTGCCACCCAGTACGCAGGCGCAGCAATCTCTCGGAGAGACAAGGAAATAGTACCCCTACGCTCAAGGTCATACAGCTGCTGCTGCTGCTGAGACCAGTGAAATAGAAGGGGTGGTAGAGGAAGAAGGAGAGGCAGAGTTTATCTCGTGTGATAAAGCTAGTCAGTAGCCAAGGAGGGCACTGAAGGCTGAGGAATGTGTGCCAACCTGACAAATTGGGAGAAGCAGGATGACACTTTACAAACACAATGAATGCATGCACCGAAAAGTAACGGCAATTAGTACAACCCTCAGAGAGAAAACAAATTAATAAAGGACTTCTACCATTAATTCATTAAGTATATAATGTATATAATGGATATATGGGGAAAGGGATTTTTTTTTGTATTACTCGTGCTTCGTCTCCCCTCGATTACTCCAGAAAATCGAGAGTCTACTGTATGTTTATTTATAATAATTTCAAGTTAATAAGAGACTAAGAAACCACCTCTGTGTTGTAGTAAGAGTTCCTGGGTTCGATCCCAAGCAGTGGCTCTGGAACGAGGTCAAACTCAGCCCCGTGAGGACAATTGAGGAACTACTGGAATAAAAAAACAGTAGTTGCCACTGGTTTAGAAAACCGAGATTAACGACTGGAGGGTTCTTTGTGATGATCCACAAATGTTGGCACTATCTTCACCAACATAGGACGGCTGCTCGGTCGTTATTGCTCGCTCGCAGGCTGGCACCATCAGTTGTTTTTAGTAAGAGATTAAACAAATGAGTGCTCCTCACCATCATTTTTACAAAATAAGCTTTTTGATATAATTAGTAAAATTATTTAAAGATAAAGATAAAGATGTGCAATATAAAAAAATGAAAATTGTTGAACTTTTGCACTGCTGCCACTGGATATAGTCGCAATGGCTGACACTTTACCATAACCGTTTATTATCATTAAATAAAGTCACCAAAAAAGTTTATAATAAAGATGGTAGAAAACAAACCACAAATAAAAGTACAAACACTTAAAAATTTGGATTACCCACTTCAGTGGCCGCATGGTTTAAGGCGTTACACTTGAAATATACCATAATGCTGATGACGGGGGGGATTGAGGTTCTATCCTGGTCAAATGGTTTTTCCTAAGTGGTTTCCCACTCTCTCTCCACACAAATACAGGTACACTTCCTCTAAATTCAACCTTCCTCATTCCTAAGCTGTTAAGAGTAATTAGTACATAAATGTATAACCTGAATGGTAGCATGACGCAGTGCTTACAAAGTATTTCAATGCCACTTTGCATCTTCTTCAGGAAGTTAGCTTCAGTGGTGCCAATTTCGTTGTTAAAGGATGAAAACATCTCTGGTGGACTAAAAATGCCCCTGGAGTTCTGCTATATTCTGTTTGCACTTCCTGTTTAGTTTAATATCTCCTGAGGAAGATGCTATGAAAGCTTTGAAATATTGAAGTTTGTGTTGATAATTATGTGTTAATGTTTCAAACTTGTATTTGTGATTCATTTTCTACAATTCTATCTTATTTAACTAAGGACATATTAACAAAAAAATATGAAACCACAAGATAATGAGAGGAAGGAACACTGTAAAGAATGAAACATCGTTACCTATTAATTATATTAAATGAACCCCATGGGTATTTACATTTGATAACAGATGTAATTTTTTATAAAGTCGTGCTTAATGTTTCTGACGGTTCTCAACGCCGGGAATGTTTCTCCGCCCTTATTTTGATCACTCTTTGCAAGGATTTCTGGGCGGCTTGGTGTATCTTGGAGTCGAGCTTGTCTGAAAAAATAAAACAAAACAAAAAAAAGGACTATAATAATGTTATGGATAACATACAGTATATGTGTAATATAGCACTCAGCGAAATCATGTTTTAAATTAAGAACTTCAAAAGAAATATAATATAATAATATAAAATACAGATAGTAACTAAATGTTTACATTCTTTCTTATAATACATCCACTCTCAAGAGAATGATGGAGATGAAGTATGCCGGAAAAAGACTGCAAAGGAGGCCTATTGTGCAAGTGAGAGGAGAAGATGGAGACATTTTACTAAAGTGACCCGTAAAATGATGATGATGATGATGATAATGATGAGAATAAAGAACAGAGGTATGGAGTTTGTCGTCCCCAGCCCAGGCCCGACAGACAAACCGTCGTGACCGAGTCTACTCACATATCTTGTGTTTGCCCTGCACCGGGAAGCGCACGGGCAGCTCGTGGGGGTCCTGGCAGATGAACACAAAGGGGCTGTCGCTCTCCCCTTCAGGGAACCTGGTCCTGTACTCCTCTTGGGGCAGGCAATCCACCACGTTGACACAGCCCAGGAGACAGCTGACAGGGTACTGTGTCGGGAACCGCAGGTCTTCATCTACGGCAGAGACAAGGGGACAGTAGGATAGGCGTGGTCCCGGGGACCAATGAGACCAGGAGTCTTGGTAGAGTTGCGAGGGCCCCAGGCCGCGAGCGAGAAGTGACCTTATAAATATAAATATCACTGGTATGTATTGTACATGTATAATAACAAGACAGTGTATAAACACTGTACAGTGATGTACAGTAAGTGATAGTGAAGGAAGACAACCTAAAAGGAAAGTTAGGTTAGGACTGGATAGGAACAAACACATTTCTCTCTTCATGTCTTCTATTTATATTACTTGTTTCATCTTATTATAATTGTAATTTAACAAAATCCAATCATTTTAATTACCACTAATCAGGGGCTCTACGAACACAACTGGGATAGTGTTCCGTTAATATCAACCGGTCACAGGTTTAAACTCCCTCGGCTCACCCTCTGTCCTAGACTCACCTCCCTTCAGTATCCGGTAGACATGTTCAGTGTCGCCAATCTCTTGAGGTGACGGGGGCTTGGACCCGGCCGCAATCCACAGCCTGCCGCGGTGCGCCGTGTACCAAGTGCGGCCCTCGTGCCTTAAACATGCGACAAAAACCCGTGCAAGTGGAAACCTAAAGAGTAACAGGGGTGATCCGGACTTTGAGCTAGAGTCGGGTCGGATCCACTATTTTGAGAGTCCCCATCTCAAACAAAAATATTTCATAAAGTTTAAAGGAACTTTAAATATAGTATAATAATATAAAATACAAATAGTAACTAAATGTTAACATTCTTATAATCCATTCATTATAACATTCATACATTCAGTTGAGTGTTAAATTACTGGTCTGGGGTCTGGTTGTTGAGTTCAGCCTATAATTATAATTGGTTCAGAACCACCAACAAGCAGCACTAGAGTTCTAAAACTAGCTACAATTGAATAATTACACGCTTCTGTAGCCGTGCGCCCTAACACGCTACTCTCACAGTAGACTAGACTACCGATGACGGGTAAACCGAGGTTTGAATCTCGGTCGGGTATAAGGAGGGTGCTTTTTTCCAAAATAGTTTTCAACTCTCCCTCCGTGCAAATGCGGATACACTTCCTATAAATATAACCCTCCTAATACCCTAAAACCATTAGCGTACAACCAAACAGGTAGAAATAAAAAACCTGAAAAATAAGTGATTTTTTTTAAGGATTTGGTGATGGAATCAGAAATGTTATTGAATCCTTGAATATTGAATATCTTTAATAATTCAAAGGATTCTAGGACCAATCCCTATATGAGTTCTTAAGAAATTAGTAACAAACAGCGCAGCTGGGGAGTAAAGGGCAGTGCCCCCTGTAAGACCAGCGAGTGTACTCACTCCTTGATGCCCAAGACCAGCGAGTGTACTCACTCCTTGATGCCCGCAACCAGCAGCGACGCCCAGGGCTGGTGCATGCTGAGACAATACCCCTCGTCGCACATCTCTAGGAACTCTCGGTCCTGCACTCGGTGCCGGGATCTGTCTGGGGTCGAGTTCGTCAAGGAGGAGAGAGACTCCGGGTCCAGCACGATCGGCGAGTCCTGGAACTGCGAGTGGGAGGCTCAGAGGTACTCGTAACACAATTATAACTAGCAGGGACGTCCCAAGAGCCACTCTTTCGATTAGAGAAGTGAAAACTTGCATTTGAATTAGTTGAAAAATTAAACTTAGATATGGAAATCGAACCCGGGACTTTTGGATTAGTACGCCAATGCTCTATCACTGAGCTATCAAGCATGTGTCCCGCACTCAGGATCATTATTCTTATCATCACCACGTCTTACTACCCGTTCGGGTCATACGCACTTACACTTAATGTGTAATGGTAGGGTGATTGTTAGATGAAATGGAGGACCTACAGTTTAACGTGGGATCCGAACCACGGTGGAGGCCTGGCATTACACACATTCACAAGTTGTGATGTATACATTCAGATAAATCTGTGCCGGGACCGAGGATTGAACCCCGGAACCTCAGCACAGAAGTCTGACACCTTACCCCTAGACCACCAGGTCCCCCAGGGGTCATTCTTCACTCACATTTTAAGGCAGAGTCTGTGATGGATGTGTGAGAATCGTCAGCTACATATGAGCGACCAATAGTATCATGAGCTCTTAATATACCGCCGCCATCTTTGACTTTGGAGAGCTTTTTGGTGGCAACAGTACAACCCATGCTCATCAGAGACTCGTTCTTCAGCCATGAGACAAGAATGACCCTGGATACCTCGGGGGTATAGCAGTAGCGTGTTTAACCAAAGGTCTGTGTTTGATTCCCATGTCCGGATGTTATTTTAACAACTAATTTAAATTAGTTGTAATAAAGCTTTACATTGACAATGATTCAAAGGAAAGACATCAACAAACGGCTATTTTTAAATCGACCAATGAAAGGAGGGTAGAAACCTGGGCAAGGACTACAGTTTCCTGGCGAATGTGTGGACCCTGCCCTTCTACACTCTCTTCAAAGTAACTTGAGGATGTTCCATAGAGTGCAGCACTAACCAGGGCCTGAGACAGAAGCATCTCGGGGAACTGGGAGCGGTCGTCCATGTCCGCGATATTGGGCATGATACCCTCGCCCGCCATCTCCCGTAGAATCTCCTCCGGGTCAAACTGGTCACCGCCATCTTCCTCTTCCAAAACTTGGCGACCTAGAGCACTCCCCAGATAACACCTAACTTAGGTAGGTAATTCAGCTAGAACCAGACGTCTTAAGAGCCCGTCTCACCTCCCAGATAACACCTAACTTAGGTAGGTAATACAGCTAGAACCAGACGTCTTAAGAGCCCGTCTCACCCCACAGATAACACCTAACTTAGGTAGGTAATACAGCTAGAACCAGACGTCTTAAGAGCCCGTCTCACCCCACAGATAACACCTAACTTAGGTAGGTAATACAGCTAGAACCAGACGTCTTAAGAGCCCGTCTCACCCCCCAGATAACACCTAACTTAGGTAGGTAATACAGCTAGAACCAGACGTCTTAAGAGCCCGTCTCACTCCCCAGATAACACCTAACTTAGGTAGGTAATACAGCTAGAATCAGACGTCTTAAGAGCCCGTCTCACCACCCAAGAGCAGTTCAGGTCAAATGGGGGACTGGTAAACCCATGACAGCCGTTGTACCTGCAAAGTCCAGCGTGACCCTCTTGTCGAGGCGTGAGGCGTGTCTCTTGTCCCTCTGTTCTTTCTCCTTCTCCCGCATCTTCTCTCGCTCCGCCGAGGACAGCCACACAGAGTTGGCCGCAAAGTAGTCACTCTCGTCGTCGATTACTCTGGTGCGGCGCTCGCTGTTGGGGCAAAGATTCGACAAGACCATAACAAGAGGGCCCCGACGTGGTCGGAGAGCGAGGAGACGTCGGGAGGGTTGTGCAAAGAGCAGGGAGACTAGGCATACATCCGACAGTTCCACAACCGTCAAGAATTGTTAACGTATCGTTGAAATGTTGTTTTTTACTGTGTGTCTCACTCCCTGTACGGCCCGCATATTTACACTAGTGGGATAGGGGTCAAGAAAGTAATAAGCAGCAGCTTTGTGTGCTCGGTGAGGATTTGACTCCAGACTCATTTCTCTTCGGCAAACCATACAATGATGTGCGCGTGTAATGCAGGTTACCTGGTGCGGTCGTACTCCAAGAGCCGGTCTCGGTGCTGCAGCGCCGTCTCGGTGTCCTGCTTCGCGCCCCCCATCAGTTTCTGGTACAGTTTGTCCCCCTGTTTCGAGCCGGACTGCAACATTGTCTGCTCGTCCTGGGAGCACACCTTGGGACAAGCATAAAGCCATGCATTTACGTTATCACCGCATCTAATTACCTGTTTGGAATGTATGCATATATAAAGGAAGTGTACCTGGTATTGTATGAAGGTAGAGTGAAAAACCCACCTTCAGTAAACTCGCTTATGAACTAATTACTAATGGCTTTTAGGGGTTGGGGAGGTTATAGCTATAGGAAGTGTATCCACATTTGCACGTAGAGCAGAAAATAATTTTGTATAATCCACCCTCGGTACACTTGACCAGGAATTGAACCTCGATCTCCCCGCCAGAGGCCGCAGCGGGTGGTTTTCGTAGCGATCTCCGCGTTGGAGGACTCGAGCTCTCCCACCCGGGGGGCTGTGGTTCTGGCGTCTAGTACATCTTACTCACCAGGGTGTAGCAGAAGAGACAAGGGCCAGAGCCCTCCTGCTCGCAGACGATGCGGCCGCATTTCAGACAGTTGTTTATTAGTCTGTGCTTGCTGGCTTGACACTCGCACGGGTGCCGACCTTACAAACAATACCAACATTATAGAGTGTGAGTGATATTGTCGATTCACCAACCAGAGTGGCTGGCTGCAAGTGCTAGTAAGCTACCAGCTCTACTTTCATGTATTCATGAGCTAAACAATATGATCTGCAAGACTATGTGTTCGATTGGTGTCACTTTCACTATGTTTTATCTTCTAACAGTGTTTACATTATTGAAACAGTTCTTATGAAAATAAACATGAGGATGTTTCTTTTTTTTTTAAACGATAGATTCTAAAAGGCTGCGTTCTCTTCATAAATTAAGATGGCGAACCAGACAAAGTGAGGGAAAGTCATACAAATTTTGTTCGGTTGAGTTCATGCGCAGAATAAAACGTTTTATTTTGAAACTAATATTTTTTATGGCTTTCTCTCAAAGTTATTTGGTTTGTTGGCCAGTTACGACAAGATAAAAGTGTGAATATAATATTTATTAATTCAATGTTTCATCCGATATAGTAATTATCTCCTGTTGCCACGAATGTGAAACACAAACATATTAGTAATATTATTATATCTCTATAAAGTAAACCTTTTTTTGCCTTTTGGGTTAATTTTATTATATTTGTAAGAATATACAGGAAAGGTGGATAGAAAATATATAAAAAGGAACAAACACAGTTCACACTTTACACTGCTGGCACTGTACAAAGGTAATGGTTGCCTCTTAAAGAAAATCTATCATTACCACCCAATCCCCCGGCCTAGGTTTCATTCTATCAGAACTCATCTGGAGGGAGTTGTGAAACGCGCAACACAATTTCCTCTAAGAAGAAACCATTACCTATTTGTCCAGTGGCAGCAGTGTAAAGTGTGAACTGTGTTCTACTTTTCATTGTAAAAGTAATATTTTGTTTATTCCTTTTATATACCTTTCAAGTAATTTTATTTAGAAAAGTATAATTAAAAAAAAACCCATTCCAGATGAGTTTCTAGGGACATTACATTTTCAAAATTGTTCTGGAATAGGGTCCCCCCCAACCTCCCTTTGGTTTGGGTAGCCCCTCAAAAGCCCTTTTCTTATTACTAACATCCACCCCCTTAAACAAAAAATAGTTCCACTGCCAGCAATAAAGATGATTCATTTTGTAGTTGAATTTGTTAGAGTTACTTAATGGAGGGTACAGGGGAAAAAAAAGTGAGAGGAGTCTCTCTACAAATATTTTCCAGAACAACTTTTAAATCTCAAACCTTATTAAGGACCTAGGCAAATACTTTTTCTAATTAATTTAAATATGATAGACCTATTTTAATCATAATATAAAGTGCATTAATTATAAAGGTCTCGTGATTGTCCAACAGATGGCAACACTAACTCAACTCCGAGTTAAAATTTCACCATTCTCCTTTTTCCCCTGTACCCTTATAGTCACGGCGAGGACCGAGAAGTCTGAATGACTTGGGTTGGGGTAGTCTGCGGACGGTTTAGCTGCATTTTGACCTGGAAACCGAGATCGTATAACAGACCCGCCCCTACTGAAGTACGGTTCTCACCATTTTTGCGACAAGCTCACCTTTCAGCAGAACAACGTCCTTGGCTTGACCTTCCTGCGAGTAGAGATTAACAAACTTGTGTTTCTTCTTCTGGGCCTGCTGCTCCTGGAGGGACAGAAACAAACAAACCCCTTGAGCCAGACGACGCCACCGGCATTACTCCGAACAAAACTTTCATCATGACATCCTCTGACTTTTTATAGAGTTTACATACATAAAAAAACACATCCAACACCTTACCTCAGTCGGTAGCATGTCTGTCTATTGAGATAAGAGTCCCGGGTTCGATTCCCGGCATGGCCGAACACTGTTTCGTTGGTGAAATTTGGATTTACCCTATCACAACAATAAATTAACGGCCGGGGGACTGGATGTTGTGCCTGTCCTAGTCTTACATTAGATTATAAGACCGTGCCAGCCGGTAGTGGACAATATATTTTTTGAATAAAAAAATTGACCACAGGCTGGAAACAGTAATGGATGTAAAAAACAGACATTTTCAAAAATGCCAGGTTTAACTTTTTTTTACATTTTTTCTTGGTAAATGACTTTTTTTTTAAACCAACCCTGACGGCAACTAAATATAAACATTATTATAAGTTATTTTTCCATATCTTTTTTTAGTATCACTTCTTACCACCCGTTTGTGCTATACACTTTTGTACTAATTATGCTAATGGTTTTAGGGGTGATAAGAGTTATATTTACCCGCCTCGGTGGCGTAGTTAGCTAACGCGCTGGTATCATGTTGAGCTAGACTGCCAAGGACGGGGAAATCGAGGTTAGAATAGTTTTCCACTCTCCCTCCACGCAAATACGAGTTCACTTCTTCAAAATTCAATCTTCTCTATCCTAACCCATTAGCATGATTAGTACTTAAGCGTATAACCAGAAAAGGTAATAAGACGCGGTGCTAAAAAAGTCATATTTAGAAGAAGTGTACCCGCATTTGCGTGGAAGGAGAGCGTAAAACAATTTTTGAACAATCACCCTCGGTAAACCCAACCGGGAATCGAACCACAAGCTCCTTGTGATCGGCAGATTGCGAGAGTGTCGTCATAAATGCGAGTTTGTCGTGAGTTTAGTTAGCTTAACGTGTATTCTTACTCACACCTGTGGCCGAGTCTTTTTGCCATCTTGGGGGTAGGGGGGGGGGGCGGGG
>CABFWO010004411.1:0-23032 GCA_902155825.1 Timema genevievae | reverse complement strand
GGGGGGGGGGGCGGGGCTGTTATCACTCCTACCTTCCCAGAGTCCTTTGCGGGCGGCAAAGGACTTTCTTCCACGTTCTGACAACCTTTCTTCTTCTTCTCGGTTTGTTTTGAAGAGAAGTAGTCCTGCTCAAGGACCGGCTTCTTGTACCCTTGAACATTGGAGTCGCCCTTTCCGAGAACTGGAGAAACACAGCATTTAGCTCATTAGGACTGATCGAATTGCTCCGAGAGGTCAGGGTTCAATCATGACCTGCTTCTCCTTGGCCCAGGACTAAATTCACTCTTTGTATCCTGTCACACAGCGGTTCCCAAACTTTTTAACTTGTGGAACCCTCAACACAACTATAAGAAATAAAAAATTCTGTGCCTCTAAAAGATTTTGATCTATCAACGTTTACTGCATTAGAATTCAAAACTTTGAGAAAAGTTTTTGTAAATATATATTTATTAGTTAGATTTAATTATCATCACGAATTAATTTTTAAATAAATAAAACCATTAAAACTCAAAATCTATCTTTTATTTTTTTACAATAAGATTTTTTTTATTTAAAGAAAAATGGTATTGTCTAACATTTTCACAAATGTCTTTAATATTTGTCTTAAAAGAAGATGCTGCAATAGCAACTTGAAGGATGTTACAAAAATACAGTCCCATAAAGACTGTAAGGTCTCGGAAACCCCTGAAAGGACCTCAAGGACAACACACTTTGAAAAACGCTGTTATAACAGATTGCTGTACCTTCTAAAGAACAGTTACTACAGTACAATGTTCATAGGAAGAACCTTATCTGACAGCTAGAACAGTTACTACAGTCCAATGTTCATAGGAAGAACCTTATCTGACAGCTAGAACAGTTACTACAGTCCAATGTTCATAGGAAGAACCTTATCTGACAGCTATAAAAGTGGTAAAACTATGTTGTTGCCTAACTGGGTACCGAACTCCCGTCCTCACCAGCTGGTGTGTACCTGTCTGTCTCCTCCGGATCAACTCCGTCAAGAATCTGCGATGGTTGGGGTTATTGAAGTCCAGCAGAGTTTTAAGATAATCCTCCAAGTCTCGGGCGTTCTCTATTCCCAGGATGTACCTGGAAACATGAGCAGGACTAGCGTAAATATTATCCGCTTCGGTGGCCACATGGTCTAAGGCGCTACTCTCACAGTAAGACCAGGCTGCTGATGATGGAAAGATCGTGTTTTGAATCTCAGTCGGGTGTAATGAGGGTGGTTTATCCCAAGATGTTTTCCACCCTCCCTCACAAACAACTGCTAATCCCTAAAACCATTAGCGTAATTAAGTACATAAGAGTACAACTCGAACGGGTATTAAGACGCCGTGCTAAAAATAAAATAATTCAAGAACCAATAAGAAACTCTATGAGCCTAAATTATATCTAGACTCGAACTCTGTTTATTTGGCAATTTATTTGTAGAGTTTCGTGTTCTGCTTCCTTAAAAAATAACTGTTAGTTTTGGGTATCAGTTCCGGTTCGACTCTCAGGTGTATAAACTATATATTGGGGCAGAGGGTGCCGATATATTTACCAACCACCAACCACTTTTATTTCCTGTGAGTTTTACTCTTCATGTTATCAATATCCATTGGAACGCATCCATGAAGACATTCTGAAGTGAACCTGGTCATAACTGCATAAGTGGGCAAGTAGAAAAATACGTCAGTCTTTTATGTTTTACCAGCGATACGTAGGCTCGAATAAAAAAAACGTGTGAATTTATCCTAAACAAGTTCCCTATACGTGAATTAGACTTTAAACGCCATTGTATATATTTTTTTATTCGATAATTAAATTTTACACGATCCATAGAGCTAGACTATGGATTTACAGAAAATGAAATTTTACATAAGTTTAAATTTTAAAAGATTAAAAAGACATTATGGATATTTTATCATGAAATAAAGTTAAACATGCGGTAGTCAGAAGGGTTTAAAATTAATGTAAACACACATAAATAACGTCAGCTGTTGTCAAAACAAGAGTATGAAACCGGACAACTTACTCGATTAAGTCTTGAGGAACTGGGAAGTCTAGTAATATTGACAATTGTTCATCGATCCAGGTTAACATTCCATTTTCAAACATTTTTTATTGAGAATGTTTTAAAATATATTACGAAACAAGACAGCAAGATATTTAGCTTTTTATCCCTTGAGAGCCCAAAATTAATTATAATTGTCAGAATTATAAACAAGCATTCAAACAATATTATGAAATGATTTTATCTTCATCTTGACCAAAGATATAAAATTAATGTCAAAGTTAGGTTTATAACAGACGATGTAATTATCAAAACAAATTTTCATTTACAGTTTGATTCTTACGATTTAATCAGTTATTTAGATATTTTTTTTTTTTAATCTTTCAATTTTGAAATCGGTGATCAAATCGGTAGTCAAATTTAATCTGTTTAGAAAAACTATTATTCTATTTCATTTAAGGCATTTAATATTATAGATTTGTATAACATGGTGAGATAAATCCATAGATAATGTTAATGCCTATTGGTCTGTAAATTGTTCTCAAACCGCATTTTAGCTTGAAGGTGGTTGATCATTAAACTAAATTATAAATGTCGCTTTTAAAGCGCCTGAGTGGTTACATGTTGGACTAAAAGTTGTAGGCAGCCGATTAGAGTGCCTGTGTGGTCGCTCATCAAACTACAAGTTTAAATGGCACATAAGCACAGTTAGGTGGTTGATCATTAAATTAAAAGCTATAGCTCACGTTTATCTAAAGAAAGAAGACATATTAATTAGAGTATTTGTATCTTAACTCGGGGTATAGTAAGCTCTGTCCGTACTATTCTCGGTTATGCCTTTCTTAAAATATCCTAAATATTGATATCAGTCATACATTAGACCTATTCCTCGGCCACCCTAGAACAATTTGTACACATCAAACTAAACACCAAACAGAAACCGTCTATACAAAGGTGTAAAATCCGTCAACATTGACCACAATTATCTTTACTTTGAAATTAATTTAACTTAAAACTATTTCACTTGATGTAGGTGATCACAAGTATCCGTAGCGACTAAATTCGAGAAGTGTTAAACCTCTTAAATATGATGGTGATTATGTCAAGGAAATAAATAAAAACTAGTTTATATGAATTATCATGACTTTTTAATAACCTTGCTTAAACTAATTCATCATGTGTTAGTAAATTAAATTTATAGCTATAGATAAAATAAGCCTAAACTATTCGTTGGTAATACAGGAATTATTAAATGGGAATGGTACACAACATAGGAATATTTAGTTTGAAAAAAGGTGCCTAAAAATGCATGATACTGGACGTACCATCGCCTTTTACATTAATTTAATTTATGGTTTACCAATATTATTCACAATTGGTAATCTATTTAATACAAACCTTAATAGATTTATCTAAATTTAAATTGTGTACCGTTAGATCTTTACCGGTTGATGCTTCAAACATGGCGTCTGGAATAAAAACTGAAATTGGAGGGGATGATACGTTAAATCCCAAAGTACCGGGATTAATCAGCTTTGATAAAATCAAGGAGGAATGCAAGGTATGATGTTTATACTAATGCTGGATTTATGTTCATGCATGGTGCATTAACTATATAAGTGTGGATACTTAAAATAGTATAATATGTGATAAAATGACAAGCACTCAAAGTGAAACATAATTATTAAATTCCCACATATATTGATTATTATTTATTTCAATAGATACGCCTTGCCTATCTTGCCTGAATGTAATGTCTATAAAAATACTTGTTCAAAGGGTTCTCTCGAATATCAACTCCAAATATGATATGATTTGAATCATAAAATTGAGCTAATTAACTAAGCGCCTCCACTTTAAGATTTGGTTCCGATTTTATTGCTGTCATGAATATTAGGGAATACTAATTTCTAAACAACCAAAACAAAAACCTAATAATATTTTCCCTCTAAAAAAAATCACAGGGATATTATGCCTGGTTTGAATACCACAAATATTTGGGTTTTTTTTACATAAAAGTCGTTAATTACAATTGACACACTATGAATTGGTACATATCTGTATCAAAAACCTGCTACAGTTGCCGCATGGTTTAACGTGCTACTCCCGAAGGAGATTAGACTTTCGATGATCGTAAAATCAAGGTTCAAATCTAGTTCAGGAGTACTGAGTATGTTTTTTCCCTCTACCTCCACACAAATGCAGGTACACTTCTTTTAAATATAGCCTTCCTAATCCTTAAAATCTTTTGCATAAATTAGTATATAAGAGTATACCTTAACCCGAACGGTTGGTAAGACACTGCTAAAAAGAGAAATATAAAATTTAATGGTTTTTAGGTGTCATTGTAGTACTAGACAATAATGTTATGACTCAACCTCACAGGATTACCTTGTCTAATTATCTTGACTGAAATACCTTGCCTCCATCGCACAGCTGCTTAAATATCTCCACTCACGTAATTATTGTAAATTAATTGTGGTCATATAAAACTTCATCACTGTTTCGAGCCCGTGGCCTAGGTCATTTTTTCATTCAAGCCATATATTTTCCACTACCGGCTTGCTAGGCCTGTCTAGCTTAATATGCCTTATAATACAACTTAAGAATAGGACAGGCACAACATCTATACCTCGGCCATTAATTTATTACTGTGAAGGGGTAAACCCTCATTTCAACAATGATAAATTTTTTGACCATGCCTTGAATCGAACCTGTGATCCTTAACTCAGTAGACAGACTCGCTACCAACTGAGCTGAGTCGGATATGTTTTAGTATTTATTCGGCTTATGAATGTAATTGATAATACATATTTTGTTACAAAAGCAATTTCGATACAATGATGGACAAATTAATTATTGGCTAAATACACAATTTTAATATCTTAGTTAAAAATAGACAGTTTCAATTTCTTTTTCTGATTTATCAATGTTTTAACACATATCACATCATACACTATCTATTAATGCTTATATTCTGTAAATCGAAAAATTACACCTGGACACCAGAATCAAACTTGGTCCTTCTAGCTCACTACGGCAATGCCCTTAACCACTGAGCTATCCAGGAGTCGTCCCATGGCCAGGCTCATTCTTCACTCATATTTTAAGGCAGAGTTTGTGATGGACATGCATTAATCATTGGCAACATATGAATGATCAATTAAGATCACGAGCTATCAGATAACATATCCATTATTGACTTGGTAGTTGGCTTTATGCTGCCAATTGTACGGCACGCATATGTACAAATGCATAAAGCCAACTACCGGGTCAATGATGGCTGCTAATCTGATAGCTCATGATCTTATTTAATCACTCATATGTAGCTGACGATCTCCACACATCCATCACAGACTCTGCCTTAAAATATGAGTGAAGAATGACTCCGGGCCTGAGACGATTCCTCTATAGCTCAGTGGTAAGAGCATTGCCATACTTAACCAAAAGTACCGAGTCGATATTACTTATATTTATATGAGTTTGGGCAGAAAGCTTCATCTATCATTTTATTCCACTTAAAAATATTATTCACGGCACTTTCACAAAAGAACTAACAAATATTTATAACTTCAAAATGGTGACCGACAAATTTAAACCAACTGATTAAATATGATGGAAACAAGTTCCTTACAATGATGCTGATGCGCCCACGCAGTGAATATAAATATTTTATTCATTTAAGTATTTTGAAAGTCAATAAAATTATTTACTGTCTATACAAAAAATTAAAAGTAATTACTCTTTCCCAGGTAAATACTATACCTGTATTAAAAGTTATTAATGTATGCACTATTTTATACAGAATAGATAACATTCCAAAATTAATAATAAGTACTTTTATTTATGTATAAAATATTGTTTCAGATTGGATGAAAAGACATTATTAGAAGTAATGAAATAATGTGAGAAAACTTAAATTTAAGTTATTTTAAATGTAATTAAAAAAACTTAACATGTATTATAAAACAGAGATCTTTTACAAGTGTTGGCAACACAAACTTAAGCATATGGTTTTTTAACTGTAATCCAAGTAAAAACATATCAAGAACAGACTTTACCCCCCCTAGAGAAGGGAGGTAAGCAAATAAAGGGTAGGGGAATCAGGAGAGTCACCTTGAAGGGGAAAGTTTTGTCGCGTGATCTCCTGAACCCTCCATAAGTTAGGCTGTGTTCTCTCCTCAATTCTTCCAGAGTGAAATAAAGAATGTTCTCGGCTCGTCATCAGATCATTCTTGAAGTGTATTGTTGACTTGAAAACATGGCCTGCCAACTATTGACATGTGTTGGAAATACGCTAGACTTAAGTTAAACCCACCAGTCCATTTGTAATTCTTGACGAGGTCTGTCATGTACAAACATGGCAAACACATGGACCCAGTGCATGGCAGCAGACTGATGGCATGAGCTGGGCACGACTAGGCAGCTGGTGTGCTTACGAGAGTTAAATGATAAAATATCATAATTACTTTTAAATATTAATACTTTTAGTTCTAAACAATATTACAAGATAGAATGAATTAGCCATTAACAGTTGAACATAAAATCCTTATTGGTAAAATACCTTCATAAATTATGTCAAGGTATCATCTATAACTAATCCTGTTGGAATCTAGGTAACTGAACTGCTAATCTGTTAGTCTATTTCCATTTTAACTGCAAGTTATACATCAGCAGTCCTAAATTACCATACTCACATTACAGAAGACATTGTTTCAAGCTAGGAATGTCATCCGAAACTAGGCATCAAATGTCTTCCAATAATTCCTAGTCTTAACTATGCATTTATTTATCTGTGTATTATAAATTTTGAACACAAACGGTTAAATACAATAGTTTGGTCAACTTTTAGATCGCAAATATGGATGTATTAAAATATATTATGTTGAAAGCCTTTTTGAATTGACTAACAAGATTCAATATATTTCATATATAACTTTAAAATATACAGATTAATGTTGAATATTTATCTATTGAGTTTCTTTTGAAGCTATAAATTCATATTTTGTTTTACTTCTAGGTTGAAACTGAGACTAACGATGAACCAATCAATCTATATAGTGTTGTTGAAATGTGTAAACCACAGGACAATTTGAATAGTGATTTGACTGGTAATACGACAGAAACATTCACACACTCAACTGAAAAAATGAAATTAGACAATCATTGTAAGAAACGGTTCCCTTGTAGTGTGTGTAGTAAAAGTTATTCATGCAAAAAATATCTTAAATATCATTTAAAGATTCACAGTTTAGAAATTCCAAACAAATGTGATGTTTGTGGTAGGGGCTTTATTTACAAATCAATTTTATCTCAACACCTAGAGACTCACAGTGGAGAGAATCCGAACAAATGTAATGTTTGTGGTAAGTGCTTTATTTCCAAATGGTATTTTTCTCAACACCTAAAGACTCACAGTAGAGAGAATCCGAACAAATGTGATCTATGTGGTAAGGGCTTTAGTTCAAAATATTATTTATCTCAACACTTGAGGATTCACAGTGGAGCGAATCCATACAAATGTGATGTTTGTGGTAAGGGCTTTATTTCAAAATTAAATTTATCTCGACACCTAAAGATTCACAGTGGAGAGAATCTCAACAAATGTGATGTTTGTGGTAAGAGCTTTTATTCAAAATCATATTTATCTCAACACCTGAAGATTCACAATGGAGAGAATCCAAACAAATGTGATGTTTGTGGTAAGGGCTTTAGTTCAAATTCATATTTATCTCAACACCTGAAGATTCACAGTGAAGTGAATTCAAACAAATGTGATGTTTGTGGTAAGGGCTTTATTTCAAAATCATATTTATCTCAACACCTAAAAATTCACAGGGGAGAGAATCCGAACAAATGTGACCTGTGTGGTAAGAGCTTTTGTTCAAATACATATTTATCTCAACACCTGAAGATTCACAGTGGGGAGAATCCGAACAAATATGGAGATAAACGATACAAATGTGATGTGTGTGGCAAGTTACTTACTTCAAGGTCCTCTTTATCCACACACCTGAAGATTCACAGTGGAGATAAACCATACAAATGTGAAGAATGTGGAAAATGTTTTATTTCAAAAGGGAAACTAAATAAACACATCTTGTCCCACAATGAGAATAATAAATACAATTGTAAGACATGTGGTATATCAGAGTCTTGTGAGGACTGTTTATATTTTCAAATGAATATTGAACAAGAAATACAGCTCTACATTATTTGTTTAATAATGTCTGTATTTGATGTATATAAGATCAGGCGAGGGTCGGATTATTGGCTTCTGAGTAAAAAATATTACAAGACAAAGTCTTATGTTAACATTTTACAGATTGAGGTATTTTGACAGTAACAAGCACTTATTTAAACAAACACAAAATTAACAATGTTCGAAAGCATATAACACGAACGAGTAGTAAGACGTGGTGCTAAATTAAAAAACACCATTTGAGTACTCTAAGGTACAAACACCGCACTTGGTTCACAGGCTAGTTCATAGTATTAATCGTGCTATTGACTGCTTTACCAACCTCATGTGAAACAATCAACTAGCGACTGACAGTGCTGTAATGTATGCATCATTGTTTCTATTTTGCATACATGGATAAGCCATTACACGAAATTCTCACGTATCGACCCTTCCGAGTGTCGGATTACTGGACGTGTCTGTCTATAGAGACTTTTGTTAAATATAGATATTCTTATATTGTATTATGTATTGATGCAAATAGTAAAGGAAGAACGAGTCCAGGAGAGGATAGAGAAGGCACGAATAAGGTAGTATGGTCGTGTGAGAAGAATGGAGAGAGAAAGAATTCCCAGGAGGATGTTGGATATGGAGGTGGGAGGTTGAGAGGAAGACCAATAAACAGATGGTTGACCGGAGTAAGGAGCAATGTGGAGGACAGAGGAGAGGACTGGGCCAAGGTGGAGGGAAAGAGGAGGTGGGAGGAAAGGAGGTGGTTAAGAGAGTTGTGTTCCAAACAGAGACAGCCAGTGGCAGGAAGCTTCTCATGATGATCAATGCTATTACAAGCTGCCATCACATTTTATGTACGTCTATAAAGTGAATAGTTTTACAAATACATCTTAGATGTTTCCTTAAATAATGAACACTGTATGACTCTTCGCAAAGGAATACCCTGGGAAGCTCTGCTAAGCCTCGATTACAGGATCTATTAATATATATTTAAAATAAGTTTTTCTCAACAACCCTTTGATTTAATAAATCAGGTCAGCTTACTTTTTAATCAACTTATTTTTTACTCAAAATAAATTATGTTTGAAATAACACTTATTTTTATTTGTAATGATTAACATTTAAAACCACTGTTATCACTTCCATCATCATGTATTTTGACTTTTATACAGTAGAATTTTTACTACTCATATAAGTAGAATTATATATGAAACAGATTACTGTTGCTTTAATTATTGTGGTTAACTCAACTAATTTAATTGTTAGTTTAATATTGATGTAGAAATTAACTATAGCATGCTTGGTTATATATAATTGTCTTTTGTGAATATTTTTAAGGATAACTGTCTTACTATAATAATTGTATTTTTAAAGTTATTAAGATAATAAAAGCAAATCAAAACTGTTTTGTCTGCTTACTATGAAAGGAAACAGACTAGTCTTAGTTGACTAACTATCACGGTATCTTAAAAACTACAACAAAGCAGAATAGGACAAACCAAACTGCCTGATTTTGAACAATATAATACTATTGCATATATAGGTGACATAACTCGTAGCCGAGCTTGTGGAAACATTAGCGAGTAATAATGTACCATTACCCAGGGGATGCCCCAATGCTCTAGTACTACATCCTGACCATGTCCCGATGAGATGAGGGGATGATAGTGAATATGATGGGGTGGAGCCAATGAAGGTCTCAAGCTAACTAGAGCCTGGTGACCATTGGGATAATTCCCCTTTAGGGAAAAATACTCAAGGTGCCAGCCGGGAATTGTATCTGGGACACCTAGCCTCTTAGCTAGGTGTACTGACCACTGTAACACAGTTACTTTGAGCTTAATCGAGGTGTATATACATTTTCTGTCATAAAGAGGAGGTGGGAGGAAAGGAGGTGGTTAAGAGAGTTGTGTTCCAAACAGAGACAGCCAGTGGCAGGAAGCTTCTCATGATGATCAATGCTATTACAAGCTGCCATCACATTTTATGTACGTCTATAAAGTGAATAGTTTTACAAATACATCTTAGATGTTTCCTTAAATAATGAACACTGTATGACTCTTCGCAAAGGAATACCCTGGGAAGCTCTGCTAAGCCTCGATTACAGGATCTATTAATATATATTTAAAATAAGTTTTTCTCAACAACCCTTTGATTTAATAAATCAGGTCAGCTTACTTTTTAATCAACTTATTTTTTACTCAAAATAAATTATGTTTGAAATAACACTTATTTTTATTTGTAATGATTAACATTTAAAACCACTGTTATCACTTCCATCATCATGTATTTTGACTTTTATACAGTAGAATTTTTACTACTCATATAAGTAGAATTATATATGAAACAGATTACTGTTGCTTTAATTATTGTGGTTAACTCAACTAATTTAATTGTTAGTTTAATATTGATGTAGAAATTAACTATAGCATGCTTGGTTATATATAATTGTCTTTTGTGAATATTTTTAAGGATAACTGTCTTACTATAATAATTGTATTTTTAAAGTTATTAAGATAATAAAAGCAAATCAAAACTGTTTTGTCTGCTTACTATGAAAGGAAACAGACTAGTCTTAGTTGACTAACTATCACGGTATCTTAAAAACTACAACAAAGCAGAATAGGACAAACCAAACTGCCTGATTTTGAACAATATAATACTATTGCATATATAGGTGACATAACTCGTAGCCGAGCTTGTGGAAACATTAGCGAGTAATAATGTACCATTACCCAGGGGATGCCCCAATGCTCTAGTACTACATCCTGACCATGTCCCGATGAGATGAGGGGATGATAGTGAATATGATGGGGTGGAGCCAATGAAGGTCTCAAGCTAACTAGAGCCTGGTGACCATTGGGATAATTCCCCTTTAGGGAAAAATACTCAAGGTGCCAGCCGGGAATTGTATCTGGGACACCTAGCCTCTTAGCTAGGTGTACTGACCACTGTAACACAGTTACTTTGAGCTTAATCGAGGTGTATATACATTTTCTGTCATTTGTCACATTCGAGTACGTAGTGTACCAAGGTTATATGTTTAAGTTCAGTTACACTGTACAAATTATATATATACGTGTGTGTCCGTATATTTCGCCACAATTACCCACCGCAGATCACTGGTGCTTGTGTGTGGTAGTAGCCTCGAGTCTCCCATCATGCACTATGGTGGTTGCGTGTCGGTGGCTGTGATGGTGTGGGAGATATGTTGGTTGAAAATGGTCGACCTCGGGCAAAGTTGAAATTAAAAAAATCGAAAAGTAGAAAGTGAAAAGTGAAAATTTGAAAATTAGAAAGTGAAACGTAGAAAGGTGAAAAGTGGATAGTGAATAGTGAAGTGTGAAAAGTGAGAACTGGACCGGAAGGATCGAGAATGTTCAGGAATGTTCGAGGACCATTATGTGTGGGTGGTGGGGATGGCTTCTGACACTATATAAGGCGAAGCGTGACGTGCATGCATCAGTTGACTTTTATGAATAAAAAAATAATTAAAAAGTGAAAAATTAAAAAGTAGAAATTTGAAAAGTTAAAATATAAAGAGAAAAAAAATGGCAAAGCGTAAGAGAGAATTTTCGCGATCCCAAATCTTATCGCAAAGACAAAAAGATGGCGCGGAGAAATGAAACTGAAGAAGAAAGAAAAGCACGTCTAGCATTGTTAAGAGAAAATTCTCAACGGAGCAGAGATAATCAGGCAGAAGAGCAACGTGAAATTGTTAGGAAAACAGATTGAATAAGACAAAGAATGCGTTGATAAAGAGAAACAAGTGCACAGGCGGATAAAAGAAATAAAATAGAGAGATAATGAATGACCTTCGCTTAGGGGAGCAGGTCGTGGCGCAATTATTGGAAACAACTGTACATGCTGTGCGTGAAAGGAGGCGAGGAAGTTACAGTCTTGAACATGAAGCGTTTCATTATGAGTCAACTAAATATTATAATGAACATCCAAGTGTAGTAATCGGGAGAATGGTTAAAAGTATGTAATTTCTGTAAAGAAAAAATTTCAAAAGAGAAACGCTAAGTCTATGCTGCTCAAGTGGTAAAATTATATTGCCAACACTAAATTTGCCGCCGCCTGAATTTTTTGACTATATGAATGGAGAAACATCGAAATCAAAATACTTTTAAAAAAAATTAGACGTTACAACGCATTTTTCCAAATTACATCATTTGGAGCAACAGCAATACCCGAAGAGGAAGGATTTAATCCGGTGTTTAGAGTCCAAGGGCAAGTGTATCATAAAATTGGGTCATTATTACCACTTACAAATGAAACGACGAAGTTTTTACAAGTTTACTTCATGGTAAACGAAGATGAAGTAGATCAACGGTCGGCGAATATAGCAAGATTGTGTCGAGATATAATTCTTGATCTTCAGCGTTTCCTGCATAGAAATAATGAGTTTGTCAGAATGTTCAAGACTGCAATGGAGAAAATGGTCTCGGACAACTACAAAATAATAATTCGGGCTGATAACAGACCAATTGATGAGCATGAAAGTTCGGGTCAATGCGCCTCAAATAAATGAAGTAGCGGTCTTAATTGTGGACAATGAAATTAGTTATCGGGACATTGTGGTACAATTGAGCTGCAACGTATTGCAGAAACGAATCGCATTTATGATGCCTTGCAATATCCATTAATATTTTGTCAAAGCGAAGATGCCTACAATTTTTAATAGACAACAAGTTAACCCAAAAATGAATCGACCAACAAATAAAAAAAGTAACTTCGAAAGAATTTTATTCATATCGCATAATGGACAGAGAAAACGAATACAATCATATACTTGAATGTCGGCAATTGTTTCAACAGTTTATTGTTGATATGTATTCAAAAATAGAGTCAGAAAGATTGTTCTATATTCGCCCAAATTCAAAGCAAGCTACGAACAGATGAGTACATTAATTTGCGGGATGTGATAGCCAGTAATAGAAATGTTTAAAATCTGGGGCGATTAGTTGATGACAAAAAACCTTAAAACTTTTTTTTAATCGAATTTTAAATGTTTTAACAATAAAATAATACTGTATTTTCTTTAAGATTCGAGAACTTAAATTTGTATTAGAGATTCTAAAGAAATTATAAGATTCAAGCTCCAAAAGTAGTTTGGGATTCGATCTATCTTTAATTATATTGAAAATCGGCAAAACAACAGAAATTAAACAACTAAACAATATTCAATTGTGATAAAATATTATTGAAGCCCAATTGTTTTACACCGTTTATAATTCGGGCTATTCTCAAAACATTAATCACTCTAATATAATAGAAATGAATAAGGTATAGTGTGAAAGTATATGTACCCGCATTTTCGAGAAAGGAGAGCTGGAAACCATTTAAGATAAAACATATTTAGTAAATACCGATTGAGCGTAATATAATTGTAGGAGAATTGTTTTAGGGGAAAAAATCTATACCAAATGATTTTAATATAAACTTCAATAATGTGAAGTAATTCAACTGTCCTCCTAAAGGAACTATACAGGTTATATTTTTAGGTGACTTATTTTAAGTTTCTATAAATAGTAAAAATCTAAACAAACTTGGGAGAGATTTTATGTAAATTTCTTAGTATAAAAATGACAACTAAGAAGCTCGTTTTTGTCTACGTTGAATGTTAAGAAACACCCAATGTTCGAGTTTGCATGATATTACTTCAATTAGCTACGTTCTGATCTATCAAAATGTGTTGAATACATTGTGTATGAACTATATGCTAGCACTCACAAATGAGAAAGTTAAACATTGAATGCATCACATGTTAAAACGTGTTGAATTCTTACATGTCAAAACTTTTTACAGTCTACGAAAAATACTGAGAGACTAATTTAATAATTTAACACCAAACTTGAATAAAGTTGTGACCATTTATAATCTAGTTTTTCCTTAATAGCTTGAAGATCTGTAATCTTCTGTGGGTTTTTCTGAATATTTCTCTTAAAAAATTTCTAAGAACATTTGGACAAGTTTTACCACGTTTGTAAATTATTTCCAGGTGAAATACTAAAGCACTGAATGAAAGTCCTATTACAAATACTAAAAATATTATTCTCATATGATTCATTCCGAGCTTCTGAAACGTACTAAAACTGATTGTCTTTTCTGTTAAAAGAGTTTTTTCATAAAACACATCATTTTTCCACTTAATGTACAATCCCGCTTCCAAAATGCCACTCATTAGTATATTCATTGTCTGTTTATATTTTGGTTCAACCATAAATGCCTTGGGAATCACAGCTATTCTATCTTTCATAATATGCAATTGTGGATATCCATCTTTATAAATACTTCCATCGTTCACTGCATATTCAGCCTTGGATAGGGTTGTAAGTCTACCAAACGTTTTCTTCTTCATCAACTTATCCAAAGGTTTTTCCGGATCATTATAAATCAAAATGTTTTCAAAAAAGAACGTGGAGAACTCATTTTCACTCATATTTAATGTCTTAGGAAAGACACTATAAAACTTTTCTGACTTCACTATTAAATCAATAGAATCCTGTTGTTCTAAATCTATGTCTATTTTCAATTCAGATTCTAGAAATTGATCCAGATTATCTATATCTGGATAATAAAGAGGAGTTGTTAGTAAACTTGTCATTATCCCCAGATATATGTTGGTCATCAAAATATTCAGAAAAATGCACGATATAATAAATAGTCTATGGGAAACTCGATTAGCTGTGAACTCCATTCCACCAGAAATGAACGTTCGAAATATTTCTAAAAACACACTCCCTGAAAAGGTTGATCCTTCCATAAATCTAGGGTTCGTAAATATTTTCCACGTAAGGCTTGAAAGGACAAAGTAAACCAAGTAAGTGATCCAAGTTCCTTTGTGAAACGGACGTATCAATTTAATGTGAAGGGGAAGCTCGTCAGCCTTTGGGACAATCAATGTCGTGTCTTCCATTTCGTGCGGGTAGAGAAAACTATATGCATTGTCCACATACATTGTGGAGCCGTACATCTCAAAAGAGTTAGTGAGAAGTAAAGTTTGTGGATGGTTAGGCTTCAATATAAATGTGGCGTTCATTTTGTCAAACATTGTTTGTAAACATTTGATAGAATATCCACCGATATAGTCATAGGAAGTCTTGTTGAAAGGATTTCTCTTCACGATTATTCCTGGCTCAGAGCCCTGCTCAAGTATATGTACATAATGTCTGTGCATGTTTAAATATTTGTTTGAATGCAATTGTTTATTTAATTTGGACATGGAAGAAACCTCAACTATTTTACCTCCATCCAAAAATGGATCAAATGTTACCATACTAAATTCTTTACGTCTGCACCTATTATTAGTGTCACTATAATTTTGGTATAAGATAAAAATATGTTTAGCTTGTTTTATTAATGTGAGAGATTTAAACATCGCCATTAGATCAAATTTATATTCTGAAATTGTGTGAGCTAAGATAAAAATAATACTAACACGCTCATTATGAATTACAAAGAGTTGTTGGAGCTTAATTTTGATTTTTACCCAATCTTCCACAAAAACAATGCACCCACTTTCATGCTCATAGGATGATAGCCCATAAAATCTAGTTCCGTAAAGTTGTTTATTTTTAACACCAATTGTTTGAGCGCTCTTATCGTTTATAATTGGGATCATTGAATCCTGGGAAACGAGCTGGAATATTTGTGTCACTAAAGGGGACGGTGCTGGGATGTAGCTCTCCAGAAAGAAGTTCGCAGCGACCTTTTTGAAGTAATCGATAAACACTGGAATTATCTTGTGTAGATTATTAATATGTTCCTCTCTCTCACACGATATAATATCAACAATACTGCAGTCAACATTATTGAAAATTAACAATAGCCAAAAAATACTATTTAGTATTGTATTCATTCCTGGAGAGTAATATTAAAATTGATTAAATATAGAAATATTTTATTAAACTAGAGAACTATACAAGATTATTAGTGGCAGGAGTTATTGGCAGTACAGTAAATCTTTAAATATAAATAATTATGTTTAGTGTTTGAATAATGCAAACGGCGTATATTTAAGATTCAATACATAAAGTTATCTTACGCTTCCATATTAAAGTTTTACTTGAAATTGTGTAATACTTATTTTAAAATACTATTATAATTATTTAAAATGGTGCATTCAATAAAATAAATAGTCCTGATTTTTATAACCCTACAAGAGTGTATTTAACAAAATTATATTATTTTAATTAAATATGGAAACATTTTATTTGGGCATGTCCTTTTGTCCTTTTAAATAAATGTGAGAAATTTATTTTATTTTTTTATACATAGGATTCCTATGATTTTTAATATTCTTCTAATCTTATGCACAATATTATAGAAAATGAACTTAGCTTTTGTTTCTTTATATATTAAAATATAAGTCACAGTAATAAATAACTTCTCACACAATCAAAATAAATAGACTTGTAAGTTTGTGAATTATCAAACCACTAAATTTGGTTTAACTTTGTCGTGGCGGTTTAATATATAATATTTCGCTATCACATTTTGTGAAATATAGTAAGATAATTAGAAAACTAGGCCTCATTGGGACATTGTAATAAGCAATAATGTGTTTATAATTATGTTAAAAACATGTTCGTATTCACGTATTTTCTTTCAAAATATAATTTTTAGTGAATTTGCTTATTCAGAATTGTGACATTAAAGTATACTTTATCCTATATTCTTCCAAATTTGAGTTTTTAATAATATTTTATTCTAGATTATGGTGTTATGCTGAAACTAGCATCATTGTAATCACTATCATTATTATTATTATTATTGCATTTCAAGCGAGTCCGTGGTTGTTGCGATCGACTTTCACATTCAACATGCCACATAGGAAGAAATCCGATGGAGTAAGGTCAGGTGACCTTGGTAGCCAAAGTTCCTTAGAAATGACACGATCTTCAAAGAAGGAAACAATTTAATCCATGCTGGCATTGAAGGTGTTTCAGTTGGCACCTTCAGGCTGAAAATAGCCAGTACGAAGTTCTTCGTCGTTCAACTGATTCACAAACTCATGCAGGATTTCCATTTAAACTGCAGTATCCACCGTTGTATGGAAGAAGACGGGGCTAATAATGCAGCGCCGCGACAAAGCACACCACACCTCAACTTTTTCATCATGAAGAGGTGTCTCGTGCAAGATGTGAGGATTTACACCAGCGTACATACGGGTTGTGACAGAGATTAATTCTGGCTTGTTTGTATTATTTTTAAAGAACCCTGGGGACAATCAATTTAAATTATATTATCAGGAACAATTAAATTATGACCTCATGTGTGGTCTAGTGATCATTCTTGGATTCGATCCCAAGCACTTCAAGATTTTTTGTAAAGCAATGGGTCTGAAACGGGGTCAAACCCAGCCTCGTGAGGACAACTGATGAGCTACTTGAATAAAAATGTAGTGGCTAAGGTCTATAAAACTGAGATTAACGGCTGGAGGACTCGATATGCAAATCACATGACACCCTTTATCAGCATAAGCTGTCATGACCTTCGCCAACAGATGACAGACGATCGATTGGTACGACCTGACAACATTGAGGTTTTTTAATTATCTAATTATGATAACAATATTTCACAATTCAGTGTATTTGTAAGAATATTACATTAGATTACTTGTTTTGCAACACTACACAATCTACAACCTTCATTATGTGTGTAAGGTGATAAACAATAGACAGGACTGGTTAACACGAAAGAGGAGGAAATTATTGATTTCATTAATAAGTTAATAATTAATGTTTCCTATCTTTTTATTACTCAAGTTCCAGACAAAAAATGTATTCTCCAAGTGAAAGATTCAAGGCTCAAATCCTTACAAAGTATCGCATCCTTTTTTTAAAACTCATGTGTAATACAAAGTGATACGTAAAGTTTGTTCATAGGCTCATTCCTCATAGTTGAGTCTATTTCAATAAAACTGAAAAATAACTGCTTGGAACACGGGAATTGAAACCGGGATGTTTAGTTTTGGGCAGCTTTGCTCTACCAGTGAACATTCCGTTTCGTCTATTATCTAAGGGCAATTTAATTACCAGTTGTTGGTTTATTTGTGGTAGCTGTTGGCGGCTCCCAGGTAAGCCACTTTATTTTTTTATTCATTTGAGTTAATAAACGTGCACTTTCTGAAACGACTGATTATATCATCACACGAGAATTTCTATGAGTGAGAGCAAAATAGCCTATCCATTTTGCCAGGAAAGGTATTTTCACATACCTGCCAGGTTTGTTTTACTTGTCACAATAATTGATATGGGACTGATGTTTTTACTTTCACTCCGAAGGAAACTGTGCTACGAATTTTTATCACTCAAGAATACACCATTGATCTTGGCTGGGTTTGAACCCAAAAACATTGGGTCTTGAAGTGAACACTTTGCCTCAAGACACCCAATATACAAGACAAGACAGGATTTGATCAGTGAAAGTTCATTGGGATGGAAAAACAAGATTCCTGGGTTCGATTCCCGTGTCGAATTTATTAAAACATATTAATATATTCTTAAAATAAACTAATGCCTACCGTACTTTTCAAGGTTTCCTTTGCATTATCATTTTTTTATGTTAATTTTTATGAAAAATAAATAGTGTATTTGGTATTTGACTTCAATTTGCAATTAACAATATTGAAACATTAAAATTCGAGTTAACAGATAAAAAATGATAAAGTATAAACTCCCTGCCATTCTCTCTTATACAGCTTTCTTTTTATTTTGTTCTGTTCAATCATTTAGGTTATAGTCTAGTAGGAAGGGAGGTATTAATATATTAGATTATATCGATTTATTTAAATAAATAAGTAACGAGTGTTGTAGTTAATTATCTTCTTCAAACCTTTTATCAACTCATTTATTTAATTTAACTAATCATACATTGATATATTTCATATATTCATACAAATTATCGAACTATGTCAAAATGACACTTTGCTTTGTATGTAAGTAAGAGAGAAAGAGATACCCGAAGATTTTTCTCTCTCCTACACAATAGTGTGAAAACGACAGCTTGATAATATTTTATATTTTATCGCTCTCTAAGCAGTGTGGACGCAGACGCAAAGTAGAGACGCTGGACGCGCACTCTGGTCGTCAGTCGCAGTCGCCTCGAAGGAACTGGCTCTATAACAAACTATGGAAACCAGTCCAGTCTCTGGTCGTAGACGCACCCAGGGGAATCATATCTTAAATTGGGTCATAGTGTAAATGAGTCATGTCCATAAAGTCTCGAAATATCTTAAGGTCATTCGACAAATTCAAATTTTATTGTACCTACAATTTTAACGCAATTATAAGTCATAAATATGTACTCAATGATTTTAAATAATTACAGTTCACAAGTTATAGGGGGTCAATAATCACAACTTGTGAATGTGAGGAATGCCAGGCCTCCACCGTGGTTCGGATCCCACGTTAAACTGTAGGTCCTCCATTTCATCTCACAATCACCCTACCATTACACATTAGCGTAAGTGTGTATAACCCGAATGAGTAGTAAGACGCGGTGCTAATAATAAATAATAATAATAATAATGATAATGATAACGATAACGATAACGATAATAATAATAATAGTAGTAGTAATAATAATAGTAGTAGTAGTAATAATAGTAGTAGTAATAATAGTAATAGTAATAATAGTAATAGTAATAATAACAACAATAATAACAATAATAATATTATAGAGGGTAAAGCTTCTGTTTTATGCTTTTTGAGTCCCATTGTTAAAGCAAAGTATATGATTTATGGGCTGAAATTTAGAATAACTAGACATTATTCATAATATTTTTTGTAGCACCACGTATCGCCACCTGGCTGGGTTAAACGCCTATATACCAATTACACCAATGGTTCTGTGTATGAAGAAGGTTATATCTAGAGGAAGTGTACTCGCATTTGCGTGGAAAACCATTTAGTAAAAACCACTCTCAGCGCACCCGACTGAGATTTGAACTTCTATTCCTCCATCATCTGGTATCTAGTCTACGAGACTAGCACCTTAGACCATACGGCCACCAAAGCGGGTTTCATAATATTATTAAATATTTTGTTGTGTTTACCTCATAAAAATGTTTTATATTAAATTTCAGCACCATATGTAACTTACTTTACCTTATGACCCTCTTATAACTTGTGAACTATGATGATTTGAAATCATTGAATCACTATTTAGAGCTTATAATCAAACACTTGATACAATTGTGTAGGTCCCTAATACATTTTTATTTTCCAATTACAAAAGTCATCTAACATTAAAATTACTATCGAAAGTAAGATCTGGAAAGCTCTCCTTCCCTATAAGTTAGTGGAGGAGGTAAACTGTGAGCATTATTACATTGTAGGGTCTGTTTTTAGTACCATCTCAAATTGTTAGGGATTCATCAGGGCGGATCCGGACAACTGGCCGCCAATGTAAGACCGTAATGATAGTATTTTAAAGTAAATGTTAATTTTCTAAGTGTTTTTTTTAATAATAACAGATGAACTGTAATTTGTTTATTTTTATAAAGTTTAAAATGTATGTTTTAATTGTAAAAACAACTAAAATTAGGTTAACTATTTTTATTTTTTTATTTTAAGATATATAGTAGTCAAATTTATGAATACAAAAAAATTAAGGTTCCTTTGTTATGAATTTTTTTTAAACAACTCCAAAAAATGAATATTTATGTAAAAAAACAATCATTACATTTTTACATTAGCGCCCAGTATCCTAGACCATCATCAAGATGTAGTGAAAATCATAATTATGTATTATTTTAGCATTAAATAAAATACTAGATAAAGCAAGATAAAGACTGACTTAACGTTCTTATAATGTCAAGATGAACTCTCTTCACTTAGTAAATAAATAACTTTACAGTACTAATAAGCTGCGTTGAGGTAACTCGCAATATGATTGGCTAGAAGGAACTAGACCACTGTATGTAGCTCGAGGTTAAGAACGTGGTCGGTGATGGACCACTCTTTGGGTGTAAGGGTCCCTTACCATGTTTTGGCCGCATTTAACTAACCAATATTGCATTTTTCATTGTAAAATCATATTTACATATCTTGGCTAAATAGGTCAGTATGGTTATTGAATAGCTTTGATTAACCTTAGAGATGTTATCGATTAATTTACAATTTTACTTAAGTTGTAATTACTAGTTTTCAGTGCCAAAAAATAAAAAAAACAAATATAAAAAAGTGTACAGACAATTTTGAATGTTTTGGAAAAGAAATTACTATCGGTAGTGTAACTTGTATTCTTGTGTCAAATGACGGCCTCCTAACTTCAGATGACATTATTGCGTTGAGACAATGAATTATGTTAATTATATGTTAGAGATGAACAGCCTGAGATTGACACTCGAGTTCTGAGGACAAATAAATTCAATAGCAGTATAGCTGGGTATAGTTCTTCTCAAATGATGTGGTTTAAGATAACACCTCTAATGTGTCTAAGCATGAATAGAAACTGTCAGTTATACACTAATTGTATATACCATGTTGTGAATTATACTAGTAAGCTATTGAACAAGTGATCTTTGGTTCACAATTTAATGAGTGCATACTTCCCAGATATGCGGCAGAGACTATCAACTGGTGTGGCTTAGTTCAGAGAAGATAATTTATATTTGTAGATTATTTGTACAATGTGTAGGCAACTGAACTTAAACATATAACCTTGGTACATTACATACTCGAATGTGGCAATTGACAGAAAATGTATATACACCTCGATTAAGCTCAAAGTAACTGTGTTACAGTGGTCAGTACACCTAGCTAAGAGGCTAGGTGTCCCAGATACAATTCCCGGCTGGCACCTTGAGTATTTTTCCCTAAAGGGGAATTATCCCAATGGTCACCAGGCTCTAGTTAGCTTGAGACCTTCATTGGCTCCACCCCATCATATTCACTATCATCCCCTCATCTCATCGGGACATGGTCAGGATGTAGTACTAGAGCATTGGGGCATCCCCTGGGTAATGGTACATTATTACTCGCTAATGTTTCCACAAGCTCGGCTACGAGTTATGTCACCTATATATGCAATAGTATTATATTGTTCAAAATCAGGCAGTTTGGTTTGTCCTATTCTGCTTTGTTGTAGTTTTTAAGATACCGTGATAGTTAGTCAACTAAGACTAGTCTGTTTCCTTTCATAGTAAGCAGACAAAACAGTTTTGATTTGCTTTTATTATCTTAATAACTTTAAAAATACAATTATTATAGTAAGACAGTTATCCTTAAAAATATTCACAAAAGACAATTATATATAACCAAGCATGCTATAGTTAATTTCTACATCAATATTAAACTAACAATTAAATTAGTTGAGTTAACCACAATAATTAAAGCAACAGTAATCTGTTTCATATATAATTCTACTTATATGAGTAGTAAAAATTCTACTGTATAAAAGTCAAAATACATGATGATGGAAGTGATAACAGTGGTTTTAAATGTTAATCATTACAAATAAAAATAAGTGTTATTTCAAACATAATTTATTTTGAGTAAAAAATAAGTTGATTAAAAAGTAAGCTGACCTGATTTATTAAATCAAAGGGTTGTTGAGAAAAACTTATTTTAAATATATATTAATAGATCCTGTAATCGAGGCTTAGCAGAGCTTCCCAGGGTATTCCTTTGCGAAGAGTCATACAGTGTTCATTATTTAAGGAAACATCTAAGATGTATTTGTAAAACTATTCACTTTATAGACGTACATAAAATGTGATGGCAGCTTGTAATAGCATTGATCATCATGAGAAGCTTCCTGCCACTGGCTGTCTCTGTTTGGAACACAACTCTCTTAACCACCTCCTTTCCTCCCACCTCCTCTTT
>CABFWO010004410.1:0-65491 GCA_902155825.1 Timema genevievae | reverse complement strand
ACAAATTTCTCTCGGCATTACATACGGCGCAAATTGCAATTCGTCATCTTGCCCCGTTCGTCAACATGCCCCGGTCTCCCCTACATACATATTTGTGTCTATCTTGAAATTATTGGTTTTGTAAAAATATGTTTCAAATATTATATTTGTATTTTAAATATACCTACATATTTGCAACTATAAGTAATTCCAAATTTTAATTAATATCGGTGATGTGATTAAAAAAACGTGAAATTACGCATTAAACCGGAATCTTTAAAGCCGTTTTGCTGAAAAAATCAAAGTAGCCATTTAGTTTATAATTCTGATCAAAGCTAATAAATGAAATTTAACTAAAATCGTTAGAGCATATTTTGAGAAAGGATTTTTTTTCTCTTTTTACCATTAGGTAAACTACCCTTATTCTTAGGGTTGGATATCCAATTCCAAAATCGCCTCGGGGCATCTCTATGAAAACCCTAGATACCAAGTTTTAGCCCGATTGGTAAAATAGCTTAGGCTCTAGTCCAAGGTACAGACAGATGGAAATTCAAAAACCACTTTTTCGGGATCTAGGGGTCATGAAACTTTGAAATTCATCAAAATCTCGAGTTTGATTTTTTTGACATAAAAATATTTCAAAATTTGAGATTCAATCTTTAATAATATATCGGTGTAGCGCTAAACTTTAGAATAATCCTATAAAGAAGAATACAACACGAAATTTGTCATTAATATTGTAATTTACTAAGAGCAAATAATAAGAATATCAACAAATAGTGATTATTAAGAGGGAAATAAGTTTCAACATTATAACAATTATTATATAAATAGTTTTTTAATTACTCAATCAACGAAGTAAAATAGATGGAGTTATTCATATTTCGAACATTCGAACTTCAACTCCACTCTATAGTATAGCTAATTATTTCTTATTCTAAATATAAATTTTACCACTAAGCCATAATAACACGCTATGTGTGTGGTATTATTAACATATTTTGTTTAAGGCACGTTATTTTAAAATAAATTCTTACTAATCATTGAAATAGTAATAATAAAAATGATAAAAAAAATTAAAACCTAAACAAGGTTTGTGCAACAAGTTGAGAGGTGCGCAACTTAAATTTGGGTAGTTTTATTAATGCCCATTTTCAGCACTTTAATAATTAATGTGATTGTCTTAGGTATTTATAGTAATTACTGTATATTGATCATTTAATAATATCATTAATAACAGTTTAATAAAATGAAATTTGTTTAGTGAGACGTGACAATAAAACTAGTAGGGACTTTAACATCGATTTAATTGGTTTAATATCTAGAAGGGTGGAGCCCCCCTTCCTGGATCCGCCCTGGTACAGTAATGATCTTTCTAACTCATTTTAGACTTAATAGTATATAATTACCTATTTTATTGTTCAAAATTTACAAAAGAAAAATTGAATAGCAATGCGATAACCATAAGAAGTGCATCTTCTAATAAAATACTGAAAATTTTAACCGGAAGTAAAAATCATAATATGAAGAGGTGACCCTTGGGGACCCAATATAGACATTTTTTATTGGTCCAAATATACAATTGAAGACGTTAATTCTTTAGAAATAAAATTATAAAATTTAAAACCGTGAGTCAAAAATGTTTTACGTATATATTTATCGGGTTCGCTAGTGTATATTATATTACAAATTTTGAGTAAATATCTCAATTTTTAAACAATAGAGCGAAAAAGTCCGTGCTTAGTTCCATACCATTTATTTTAATTAGCTTACATGAATACACCTTATTAAGTTTGGATACTGAAAGAGGTTATATCTACAATAGTGAGTGTAAGTATAATGTTATTAGTTCAAATAGGTAAGGTCTAGAATTGAACTAATAACAGTTGTCAGTAAAAATGTTTAATAGTAAAAAATGTAATATTTAAATGAACCCTTATCAGTTATCTTTAAAATAATATACAGAAATACATGAGTATTTCCCACAAGATTACATTTTTTGTGCAGTTTTGTATTGGTAGCTCTATCTTTACCAGATTTTATTTCTAAAATATAATAGGAATCAAACATAGAGAGCTATTTTAATAATAGCCATTTAATTTATTATATTAACCTTATTTTTACCTTAAAATAATGAATTAGTAAACATATTTTTTAACATGAGTACCGCAAATATTTTAGAGTACATAATCAACTATCAAATCACAACCTATTTTATCCTATTTAAACTTATTTTTTAATGTAAATCTATTTAAAATAATTTTGGTGTATATTTCAGTGACTAATACTCTAATAAATAAAAACAATAGTAAAAGATGATAAAAATTTTACAAAAAAAAATTTGGATCCCAATTAGAGTATGATGAAACATAAATATAGAGTAGCCATAATCGAATGAAGGCTATTATTACTTTTATATTATCAAGTTTATGCTTATTTTTATTTATCTATGATCTAACATGTTCACAATCTATTCTATTCTATGTAAATACATTCTACCAGAGCCGCGAGGAGGGTTTAATTATTTGTTTCGCTATCTTTTATTAACAAAATTTGTAAACTGTCTACAATAGAAAAATGTAAAAGCCACCTAAATGTTACTTTCCTACATTATTTTTATTTTTATAATTCCATAATACTATTTCTTTTGAATTAATTCAAATGGTGGATTTATAGTAACTTTATAATAGCCTTATCGGTGTTTAGGTACACTAAATGTAAAGCTCGTCTACTCTTGCCTGAAGTTTATGAAGAGGTGGAAGTCCATATCTCAGCTGGATGTATTGACAGTGTTTTATGGCTTTCCATCCTCCCTTCAAGATAATTCAGGTACATACTCGTACCTTCTTAATGATACCTTTTTCATCCTTATCGCATTATTGTAAATATACAGATTTCTTGGACGGGGACGCAGAGAAAAACTATGCTTTATGTTAGTAACTACATAAGGCCCGCAGAATAAGTGTCAGGTTCATCTAGTTTAGTATTCGTTCCCGGTAGCTCTAAGATATATTTATCTTCGTGGTTTTTCATATTCCCTTCTACGAAAATGTGGATACAATAAAAGGGCTTGGGGTGGTGACATACAATGCCACAACAACTGTAGCAGGACTATATAGGCTACTTCCTTAAGAATATTAATAATATTCTTTGTAATCATTTTTTAAAGTCCAAAGTTTGAATCAAATTAGTGCCAAATTAGAATTATTCAATCATACTAATAATAGATATTTTAAAACATTAATTATTTATACGTTAATATAAATATTTTGTGGCATAGAATGTTATTGCTAAAAGCCCTTAAATTCCTTTTAGGTAATTTGACCATCAACATTTTATTGCATAATTTTACCACGTGTATAATTAATTATAAGCTATAAATATTTATTCAATTATTTTAAATCATTAAATTTCATGAGTTTAAAAGGGTCAAAACTTGCTATCTTATGCTTTTTGCGTACCATTGTTAAGGTAAAGTAATTTTATTTATATACATAGCTGAAATTTTGTATAACTAGGCATTCAGTTGAAGTTTACAGAATTAAATATTAATAATATTAGTGAAATTTCAGTGAAATATTTAGATTATTAAAATTAATATGCTGTATAATATTAATATTATTAGTATTTCATTCTGTAAACATCATATAATTTTCTGGTTTTATTAAATTTAGTCCCCATACATTAATTACTTTGCCTTATCAATGGTAGGCAAAAAGCATAAAATAATTAGTTTGACCCCTTTTAGCTGGTGAACTATAATTATTTGAAATAATTGAATCACTATTTATAGCTTATAATTATACGCTTGTTAAAATAACTGTGCATTAAACTTTGATGGGCGAATGACCTTGAATTGAATCCTCCTAATTCCAGCCTCTACTAGCGTATACAAAGTTCGTATGTCACCCTTGGACGGGTAGTAAGACACGACAGAGGAAATTATGTTGCTGAAGGCTCTGCACACGATCATAGCTCGAGAGGACCCACGTGGTTTAGGCGGTTCCTCTGGTAAACATGTCGGCGGGTGCGTTCATCTCTGAGACCTGTTCGAGACCGGGTTGATACATTAGGGCAGGTGTTTTCAAGAGGATCTCTTTTATATAGGAAGAAAGAGGAGAGAGGACAACCACTGGTGTGAGGTGCATGTGGAAGGTGGATTAACACCTTGACTTTTTTGGGGAGGGGGATCTAAGTACAGTTATGATCAAAAACATTTTTTGGGCTCCGGTTCCTTTTAAATAATAAATTTTCTTAAAAGAATTGTTAAACGGCTGAGTAACTAATCATAAGACATGAAAAATTACTTATGGTATTAATGACTTGTGAGCTCATAATTTACAAACTATCATATGCAAATATTATTATTTTTGTACAAACTAGTAGTGAGATAATTTATTACGGAAGGTAGCGTTGTAAGCAATTTTACAGAAAACATATTACAATATTAGTTGAAGTTGTCAAGTTAGTTATGAAGTGATAACAATATAAAACAAAACATTATTATTTAAATATCTGATGTGTTTGAAACAATGTGCTTTTAAGCGTTCATTTTTTTTAAATGAATTAAACTAATATTAATTATCAGTGGATTTGTATCAAAATAGAATCAAGATTTTACATTAAAATTATTTTACTTTAATATTCATTATATTATTAACACTATTATTATGTATTTAATAAATATCAATAATCATAAAATAAATCCCACATTTTGATTTAGATAAGAAAGGAATCCTTGGACAGCTATACAAATTGTACAGCCAAATTTCGTATTTAAACTCAATGTATTTGGTCTGTAACTGTCAAAACTAAGATTATAATAAAATAAGATAAATATTGTTATTGCAATTAGAGTTTTATAAACATAAATTTAGATTAAAGGTTATTATGACTTTTTAAATCATCAGGTCTCTGTTTATTCCAATATATATATATATATGGTCAATTTTGCCACTTGACGAGATCACATGGCCTAGAGTAGTGGACCTATACAACAATACTAGTAATAAAGTAAAATATTGTAAATTTGATCGGAAAAACATATTATTATATCCGACCTGTTTGACCCGTTCTTCGCATAGTTAAGATGCAACAAAGATTTGTAAAATTATAGCAATTAACATTTTGTTGCCCACTTTATGATAGTTCCTTGTTGTACAATCCTGAGATAATTATGGCAACCACAAAACCATCACGTTACTTAATCAATTAAAATTAATTAATTGTTTTAAGAAAAAAATATTACCATGTCTACATAATGAGTGCACAAATAAACGCAATCCATTAACAGCGCAATCTTGATGCACATCATAAACAAGATAAACGAATTAATAGGAATTGATACAAACATATTTGAGAAAAGAGAGGATTTATACAATAAAACTCTAGATATGCCTTTTATTTCTGTACATCCGTTTGTTTGTTGCCAGTAAATTAAAAAAAAGTATTCATTGGATCGATATGGGACATTTTCTTTAGTAGGCTTACTCATTATTCAGGAAGCATAGTAAGCTATACCCCACCACACTATTTCATCAGACCCGCCTCGGTGGCGTAGTTGGCTAACGCGCCAGTCGTGTTGAGCCAGACCGCCGAGGACGGGGAGATAGAGGTTCGAATCTCGGNACTATTTCATCAGACCCGCCTCGGTGGCGTAGTTGGCTAACGCGCCAGTCGTGTTGAGCCAGACCGCCGAGGACGGGGAGATAGAGGTTCGAATCTCGGTCGGGTGAACTGGGGGTGGTTTTTCCTAAATGGTTTTCCACTCTCCCTCCACGCAAATGCGGGTTCACTTCCTCTAAATTCAACCTTCCCAATTCCTAATAAATTAGTGTAATTAGTACTTAAGCGTATAACCCGAACGGGTAGTAAAACGCGGTGCTAAAAAAAAAATATTTCATCAGCGAGCGAAACCGAGTTAGGGTGGTTACATTTGCATCTTAGATGTGTGACATTATTCCAATGTGCTAACATGTAATGTACACAACTTCTGTGTAAGTCTCCTTGGAGACAAGGGGCTTGGAGATCTATATAAACCAATTATTTTATATCTCCTGACAACGAGCGTTTATGAATGGAAGCAAACATCCTACGACTACTACTACTACTACTACTACTACTACTACTACTACTACTACAACTACTAAAAATAATTATAAAATAATAATAATAAATGTATTCCGTCTGTTTGTTTTTAGTGTTGCTCAATCACGCCCGAACCATTGTACTGATTGTGCTGAAATTTCTTGTGGATATATAACTTAGACGTCCGGTTACCATGTAGATTATATTTGTTCTACTAGGATCTAATAAAGCTTATGTTTTTTCTAATATAATACCGTAGGTCACATGATCAATCATTTTATTTTCCTAGTGAATAAAGAATTCATTTTCCTTCCTTAGTTGATAGTAGTCAAATCAACCGCAATCAAAAGAATAGTTACGCCTTTTAAATCAACATATAAAGTATTGTGAGTTGTTATGTTTTGACATTAGCAGGAAAATTTTGTTTCTTTAAAAAATAAAACCTACCCATTATTAAATATTTGTAATTTATAGGTGGAGATTGGTGAAATAGTTTTTTTTAATTTATAAAGCCTTTTTGAAACTACTTCTCAATGTGGTATAAGTTTGATATTTGTCATGCCTATAAAAAATCCACAACCAAAACTCTGAAAAAAAAATCAAAATTCAAATTAATGGTCGAAAAATGGGAAAAAGAAATCTCCCCAAGAATTTCTTATACTAATAGAATGAAACACTTTCCAAATGGTGGAAAATTGAAATATTTACAAACATTTAGAGGGTTAACTTTAAATAACTAAAAGAGTATATATATTTACAATTTAAAATCAATGGTTAATTGAATTTGGGAAGTGGGAGGAGTGGGGCTTGGAGATTTCAAAACATTAAAAAAACTACTTTTTGTTAAGTTAGAAAATTGAAATTTTTAACAAAGTTAAATTGTATAGTTCAGGGAACTAGAAAAGAATGAAAGATATTTAATTTTATAAATAAGATTAGGATAATAGGGGTTATGGGTCAAAATTTACAAGCTAATATAACAAACAGTTTCCATGCATTAGAAAATACAATATTTAAAATTATTTGAAAATAGGACCCAAGAAGTGAAAAAATCTCAAAATTTATTAGAAATAACAACTTTTTATTTTGGAAGAAAATTTACACTTGAATGGTAATTTCAAGCCTAATCTGTCTCCTTCACAATATATTATTCCATTTACTTGAATATTTCCCTTTAAAAAATTAACGGCTTCGTTCCTAGTCATATAAGTGTCACATTTCCATTTGTTGGAAAATGATTGAAAGTGGTAATATTTTAGTGACCCCCAAAATCTGGGAGATGCATTTCAACCAAAGTCTCTATATTAGATAATATACTTACTCAATGAAAGTACAAAACCATTGCTCAGTTGAAGATTTCATTATAAAAAAACGTTGTTTGAATATAGTTTTTAGTATTTTGTTCTCCATGTGAAATTTTGGTTATTAAGTATTCCTGTAGCTTCTTTAGTTAGAGGCTATCTGCCTGTAAAATTTCAGATTCCTAGGTCTTCTGGTCACTTTGGGGTCCTTCAAGGGAATATTTGGCTACCACGTATGCCTGCACCCTTTTGAGTTAGGGGCTACCGTAACTAAGAATTTCAGACTCCTAGATCTTCAGGACTTCAAGATTCTATCGAGCTTAGCTTTTTTTTTTGGAAACCCCCTCTGTTTGAGACTCCGATGGAAATTATTGGTCAAAATATATTACTACACTCTTTTGGGTTTGTGACCACTTGCCTGCGAAATTTCAGCCTCCTAGGTCATTTGAATTTCGAGATTTTTAGATGGACAGAAGAACTGTTAGTTATTTTAAACAAGATGCTCTTTGTTAAACTATAATGCTTTATTTTCCAGTATGGTTTTAAAGGTTTTGAAATATCCATTCCTAAGTTCTCCCTCCAACCCCAATCACAGGTCATATTTATCATTGTTTAAGAATTACACATTTTCAGACTCTTGTGGTTATTTACTCACCTCGGTGGCTTAGTTAGCTAACGCGCTGGTATCGTGTTGAGCTAAACTGCCAAAGACGAGGAGATAGAGGTTCAAATCTTGATCGGGTGAACTGGTGGTGGTTTTTTATAAAAAAATTTACTCTCCCTCTGAGAAAAGGCGGTTTCACTTTTTATAAATCCAACCTTACCTATTCCTAACACCTTAACGTATTTAGTATTTAAGGGTATAGCCCAAACGGGTAGTAAGACATGGTTCTATATTAAATATGGCTATTTAAGGTTGTCCCTCTAAATTTATGTAAATATTTCAATCTACTACAATACTGAAAGTGTTTTTTTTACATACCAGCTTTTGCAGGCAGCTATGCTAACGCCAATCTTACTAAACATAATACATTCAATAAAACATAAATGTTTATAAGCTTATTGTTTTTAATTTCCCACATAAAGAAGAAATCACGTAACGTATTAGGTAAAAATTACCACAATTAAAGCTTTGGATATGATAAAAAGTTGTGTCAAAAAATCCAATGTAATGTAATTATTTCAATTTTAAGATAAGACACAGAATGTTTTTATTGATTATTTAAGGAAATAACTTAACATAATTTCAAGGCAAGGTCTCTATGTAAACGGTGCTAGTGGTTTTATCATCAGGAGCTAGCGTAGGTGGCTGCTGGAACTATCATGGTAAGAGTCACATTCATTTGTTCATGCGAGAAGCGCTTGTTGAGGAGATCAACGCCTACCACATTCAGGGTTTGCCCTTCGCTGTGTTTATCGTCATCACATAGTAAGCCTTGATAGAACATTGCATGCATTTTAACCGGAAGGGCAGGTCTAATGGAATCATGGGTATCAATGGTATCCCGTAGTGCTTTCTTTCATGACAGTCCTCTCTATGATAGTTTTGTAGACTGTATACTTGTAAGTGTGTCTAATTACACAGTTTAGCTGAGTTATAATTACGTAGAAAAATAATGGGTGCTCAATATTTAGCTAAAGAGCGTGTATGAGTAAAACAAATGGACTCGGGGAATTAAATACTACAGAGGAGTGCCTATAGACGTGTTGGTGCTGGTTGGCGCTTCCAACTGGTATTGAAACCGTCCATTTTACTACTACTAATAATAATAATAATACTTAGCACCGCGTCTTACTACCCGTTCGGGTTATACGCTTAAGTACAAATTACACTAATGGATTAGGAATTGAGAAGGTTGAATTTAGAGGAAGTGAACCCGCATTTGCGTGGAGGGAGAGTGGAAAACCATTTAGGAAAAACCACCCTCAGTTCACCCATCTGAGATTCGAACCTCGATATCCCCGTCCGCGGCAGTCGAGCTCAACTCGACTGGCGCGTTTGCTAACTACGCCACCGAGGCGGGTTTATTTTACTAACCGATTCATTATTGGAACTATAATAGCTTGCTCCTGGAACGAGTAATGAATTTTTTTTTGCAAAAGATTTATATCGGGATGAATAAAATTGACTAAATCCTTTACATCCTTGACCACGACGAGTATCTAGGAGTTATTCAGGAATCGTTGCTTTCGTGCTCTGCGAAAAGTAAATTGCCTGGTTTTAGAAATATATATATATATATATATATAAATATAAGAACATATTATATACACAATGGTTAGATAGCCATTGATAAAAAAAAACAGAAAAAACCAGACAACATTCAATTTTTACTACATTCTTAGTAAGATTTTGGTTTTTATCATGAGATACTAATTTCCATGGAGATAGAGGGATTTGGTTGGTCATTCCAAACCCCTCTAGGCCAAGGAGACTTACAATGAACATGTATTAGTTAAATTTAATATATTTGAATTGTTACCAATATAAGACGCAAATGTAACCAAACAAATAGTCAGTTTATTCGACCTTGCTTCGTTTGCTAATGAGTAGGTCCTAATGGTTTATTCTGACACTGCTCCACGAAAAACAAAGAATACCGCAGAGGAAGTACCGTCTTGATAAGATGAGTGCTCTTTGAGTTTACTGGCAACAAACAAAATATGTACAGACAGATTTAATATTTTATTATATATATATGTAAATTAGCATCACAATATTACAAATAAGACCGTGGTCCTCCAAGCTGTGTCCACATAATTCGTTTAATTAGATTGATTTGCCGCTGCTAGCTAGGCACTAATTTATTATTCAATTATTAGCTCAGTATGGCAATGCTAATGGATCCACTTTAATATAATCTTTAGTTTTAATATTAATTTAATTTTAAACTTTCTTGTCTTTATTTTTAAAGTTAAAATTTTCTACCATATAAAGATTTTTTTTTTCTTATTAATTTTCCAACCCCTATTTTTTAATTTAAATCTCTCCAGCTTCTTTGATTATTGTGGAGTGGAGATTTTACTAACTTGGCAATTTAAATTCCTTCCATGACAAAAAAGAGAATTTTATGATATATTTGGAAATATTTTAATCTAATACCTCTACCATCGTCCTTTTTCAGTTTTTACTTCCTCGTTTTGAAATTTTAGTATTTATTTGAATAATTTGTATGGATTTTTGTACTTGCCAAATCGCAATTTGAAACAACACAGAAAATTACTATACTATATTATTTGTGTCGATCTTAAATTTCAATTTGGAAATTCAATATTTTAGACGTAATTTGGCTTTCCGGGAAGGTCTATTGAATTAAATATACAGCTTCCATTTTATATCAAACCAAAAAGTGTGTTTATATTAGTTTTAGAAATTTTGAGCATAAACTTTTTCTCCCACTTACTGCTGATCTATTTTGAAATTTAACGATCAGACTTTAATGGTTGTTTACTATGGTTCTTCTACCCACCTGAAAAATTTTAATCCTTTACCATACTGAAAACTAATATATTATTTAAGTTTGTGAATTTTGAAATCCCCCGTATTACCAGACATCTTTCTAAAGAATATTTACATTTAAAACTTAGTGGGGTTATCCCTCTGAATTTCTAGAAAATTTCAATTTCATGACTCATTTTTAAAGTTCTTTTTGTACCTTTTCCCTACCCCTTAACCCCCATCTTCACAATTTAATCTCTTCAGTCCTTTATGCTTATTTTTAGTGTTCTTAATAACTTATTACAAAATTTTGGTACATATTAATACAGAAAAGAAGTTTGTTCTTAAAACTTTCACACCCCCACCCCCGTTCTTTCATTTCATTCGTGGAAATTTTACATATCAAGATTTATTTGGCTATCTGGAGTTTTCTATTTTCTTTTCTTCAAAACTTTAGTTTCTTATGTATTATAAAATGTTTTTTTTAGAACTATTGGTTGCGAGTCTCCCAGACCCTAATTTTAAAATTTCAATATGTTTATAGTTATATGTGGCACAGTTTCTACCCCTCTCCACTCTCTTAGGGGCTTCAATTTTAAAAACGCCCAAAAAAGTCGTTCCCATATCCTATTTTCATTTTCTAGGGTATATATTATATCCTCTGGCTCAAATGATATATCAGTACATTTTGAAAACATTTAACTCCCTCTTTTTGTTTTGTCTTACAGGTTAAATTTCGTAGTACCCCGTCTCATCTATTTCCTTGGCTTTAAAAGTAAACTTCACGCAAAATTTCAAATTTTCTAGCTGAGAGGTTGCGGAAATATGGTGATGAGTGAGTGCGTGAAAGTTCCTTCTAGCATTTATTCTAATACAACTTAGTTTAAAAAATTCAAAATCATGACATTTGTATGATAGCTTACTTATTATTTATTTGCTTTATATAATTTCACGTCCAGTACAAGAATTATTAATGGACTCATTTAAGTATTAGGGATTAAAAGGTAAGAAGGAAAGCGCGCATTCACATTATTGGGGGTGAGGGGATTATAGTAATTCCATGTCTGTCTTAATGAATAATTCTGTTGAAGTTTGTCTCTAATGAAGAATGTTATTTATTCTATTTCATGGATAGTGGAAATATTTGTCGAAATTGATTGCAGCAATTCACGTGACTTCATTAATAGATGGAAAGTGATTTAGTAACTTAAGGGTCTATCAAAAGGTTTCTTCCTGTATGAATCTGACTATAGCTCTTATCTTGCCACCTCTAATGGTTTAAAAGCCAAAGGTAAAATAATTGGGTAAGTTTCAAAATGATTAGCCTAAGCAAGAATTTAATTTCAAATTCCAAGCGATTCATTCAATTCTTATCGGATGATACTCCTCTATTAATTGGCCCAACGCAGAAGCTATTTTATGTTTTGTGTTTGGTAGACAGTCACGAAAATAACTTTGATTAAGCAAAAATAATTTTTTTTTACAAACTACTTCAAATATATTTTTATATAAAACATTGTTATATTAATAGTAGTTTTAAAAACCCTATCATTTCTTTTAATAATTTAAAATGTACCATATAAATGGGAATATGCTACATTTTAATAGCATTTAGTTTATTAAGTTATTCATGGATTTTATTATCGGTACCTAATTAAAACAAGACGAGAAGGAAATTAAAACGGCTACCATGACAGTTCGGCAGATAAACAACCTTATTTCCTGAACTTAAATTACTGAATTATAATGAAAACTCATAAATTTAATATTAATTAAAAATATTAATGGTTTATTAAAAGCTTAACAAACTTATTTATAAGTAGCACACCTAATTACTTTGTCACTTCTAACATCATAAGTTACGAGTTTCATTTAGAGGTGAAAGCTTCTCATATCAAACAAAATTGATAAAATAGTTCCGTTATATATCCATTCTGCAGTCGAGTAATAAAGTATATTAGAGGCATCCCTCCCTTGAAGGGTAAGTATGATAATAGCATATTTATTAAGGTAATGACAGTTATGAAGCTTCGAAATCAGTAAACCGATCGTCACTTATCTTATAACTTTCTGTTGTGACTTTTTTTATTACAATAATGTTTTACTAGCTATTCATCATATGTACAAAAACGTTATTGTGCTATGAATGAAGAGTGTTTAATTTGAGATGAAGTCAATCCATATTTGCATGGAGGTAGAGGTTTGAAAATTACCGGTACACCCGTCCAGGATCAGAACAATTATCTCCCTATCATCGGTAATTGAAACTATCTATCGCGAGAGTGATGTCTTAGAATAATCGACCACCAAAATGGGGTTGTGTCCCTTTAAAATTATGTATTTGTTTAAAGAATGTTAGATATACGTTTCTAAACATTTCCTTTGATTTCATCTCTGAGAAACTTCGCGTTAACAATTATTTAAATGAGATCAATTCACCCCTCTATGACGTTTGTTTGCATTATAAAACTTAAAACGTTGCTAATCTCATAGAGGCATGTTGATAACTTTCCCATCAATATTAATGCACACCATATTTTTTAATTTTTAATAAGGAACCACTTCTCAAATAACGTGGGATATCTGGAAGCAGTCTCAGAGTTATGTACAGCCCTACGTCCTAAGTAAATGAAGCTTCTTACGGACACTCGGATGGTCCTTGTGATAGGGTTGATAGGTAATCAAAGTTTTTTACTATGTCCTTGGATCAGTTTAACGGTAGAAGAGGGATCGTCCGCTATGTCAGAGGCTGAAGGCTGGACCACCCACGAGGACTGCTCACACTGCTTACAAACACGACAACCAATTGAACTTATTTCTCTCTCTCCTCTCTCTCTCTCTCTCCTCTCTCTCTCTCTCTATCACCTTTAAACTGGTACAACTGGGTAATTCACCTGTCTCGGGCATTAACAACGATTGGCATCTTGTTATCTTTTTTGAAGAAAAAACTTCTTTAGTTTTATCGAATAGTTTTCTTTAGTTCAGTTATCTATGAGTATTTGATTTTAAGTCAAATCATTTAATGGATCTTGATAAATGATGAGAAAGCTTGTCCTAAAAACAGATTTATGTAAGAACCACAACTTTACGGAGCATCTTAAGAATAATAATTAAAATAATGTGAATGGTAATTGGACCGGAGTAGGTAATTGAAGACTTTTTGAGGCTTGACATTAGTTTCTGTCCTCTTATTAGCAATGTGTGACAAGAATTAAAATAATGTGAGTGGTAATTTGATTTGAGGAAGTAATTGAAGAGTTATTGAGGTTTGGTTTTAGATAGAGTCGTTTTTATTGCAAAGTGTGATTTGAATTAAAATACCATATATTTTTACATAGCTCAGATATGGTTATTATGTAATTAGTTCGCTAAGATTTCAAAAGTTAACAAATTTGTGTCTCTTTTTGATAAAATGAAGCTAATTAAAGCTCATAATTTTTATTTCAATTAAATAATAGTGAATTTGTAAATCTATAATTCAACTTGTTTTACAGCCTATTTGAATAGAACAAATTATTCATACTATGCACCGAATTTATCTATTAAGAAATTGATTAAGAAGTTAAATTGGTAAAATATTAAATTTCTACATTATGAATGTTACATTTTTCTCTTATGAAGCTCAAATCAGAAATAAAATTTTATTACTTGAGGTACTTAATGTGCTTTTATGGACGGACGGCTTAGTCACCACATGAATTTTAAACCAAATTAAATTCAGAACAGACACAACACAGTCTCATCTCCTTAAAAGGAGAACTCAAAATGTATGTAATGATACATTTATTTGCGATACCGGGAATCAAATATAATATTATGTTGATTTTTAAAGTTTTTGTTATGTGTTGTTGGTATTCTTATTTTACTATTCTTACCAAAGGAAAATGTGTATTTCTCTTTCTTTTCCTTTGATTCAAGTAATTTGACTGATAGTTAAAGTTAAAAATTGTTTTTTAAATAATCTTTCGACCTTTAAAAAAGGCAAAATATTTTAATCAGTGTATTTAAAAATTCATACTGCACCACAAAATGTATATAGGCCTATTAAAAACTTTGATGATCTTTTAATATTACAAAAAAATTACCATTAAAGAGCCATTTGCTAATAATTGAGTAGGAAAGTCAAATTAAATGAAACATTCTGAATATATAAGTCTTATTTCAGGACAAAGGTTTGATGAACTACACTGGCTTCAGTGAAAGATTAGAATGACTAAATACAAATAATTAGTCAAACCAGTCACATTTAACCATAATTAAACGCTAAGAGTAAATATAAGTCCGGAATGATCTAACTCCCTTAAATTTTCTTTCAAGGCTGGAAACTAAATGTATTTGAGTAATCAATTTTATACTATTTTTTAACATTTATATTATAATAACATTTCTCACATATTTATTACAACATGAAAATTTACAAATATTGTTAGGAACAGGAAATAAAATCCAGATAATATTTTGTAAAGTGATGTGTTGGGGTTGATAGTCTGATAGCCTGCTATACCTGAAATTTACCCATTACAGAAATTTTAACAAGGAATAGCTGGAGTTGCAAAGCTTTGTTTTAGCCTTATCCTCCACATCAGGAGTTAAAGGAACTACCTACTGATAAATAATTACATGTATTTGTTTCTATTCATGGCTTAACCCCTACTTTACTTAAGGTAGGCAGCTAGACACACATTTTAGTATTGCAAAATGCATATGTTGGATTAGACGGGGGTTCGTGAGCGTGTGACTATGGATTAATGGTGAAACGTGCTGCTACCTATGAGATTAGTTTGGAATTTCAACGACATTTATTTTCAGTATTACAGTGATCATTATTAGAGCTGTTATATGAACAATGGTATTTATAACATCCATACAAAGCAGCCTTCACAAAAGGGTGATAATATATATTCTACATTCTCACATTAACATATATTATTAGTTACGCTAAAGATTAGGGATTATGAAGGCAGAGTCTAGAGGTAATGTACTTCCATTTGTATAAAAGGAAGCGTGAGAACTCCTTGAACACTACCCTCAATATACTCGAGAACTCCTTGAACACTCCCCTCAGTATACTCGAGAACTCCTTGAACACTCCCCTCAGTATACTCGAGAACTCCTTGAACACTCCCCTCAGTATACTCGAACAGCAATTTTCCACTCATCCACAGTCCAATATTTGTTGAAAGCTATACCTTAAACCATTTTATATTTATCCATGCACAAGCTACAAATATTTTCACGAGTATTCCCTTAAACCATGTTAAATTTTCAAGTAGATTTAGAAAAAACAAGAAGATTAAATAAGAATGATATGTTTAGTTTTAAAATGTTCTAAGTAAAATTAAATACCATATTTTTTTCCAACAACGTCTACCTTACGCATAATGATTTGAAACAAATACTACAAGAATACCATAAAATGAAGTCAAAATAATTGTTGCACATAAAATTAATAAACTTGGCATTAATTTTATTAAAGTTCATTGTCAGTATGTAAACACAATAATTATTACTAACCGTACACAAAACCAAAAAGGATGAATTTTATGAAAATATAAATAATAAATGAAATGATAAATAATTATTTTAATACACCCTACATTAAATTAGGTCGACTGAACATTTGAACAAATAGTGTGTATATCATAAAACGTGTTTAAATAATAATAAATAAAAATTGTTATGGTGCACCAAACATAATTTTATCTTTTATCTTAATATAAGGCCATTTGGACTGTTAAAAACTAATAAAATTTGTGAAATGAAATAATATACATTGTTCCAGATATACTCCACCAAAGAGCATAAATAACATAATATGCATGGTTACAGAAAAATTGATATCTTATCTTTTCAACAAAGAGAGTATAAATCAATTACACATATTAAGACCTACGTAAAATCTATACATATATATTTACTTATTGCTCAGAAGCTATAGGTTTTATAAAAATATATTTCAGATAAAATATGCTTATTTTAATAGTCCTATAACTTTACAGCTAAAAGTTATTTCGTAACTGAAATTATTGCTGGGATATGATGCAAATTATAAATTACTGCTTATGTAAAGCACCCTCAAATTTTTTTTATGACAATATGAGGATTGCCACTCTATTTGTAATGCAAAAAATAGTTCTAATCATCTTGATGGGGGACACATCCCTTTTATTCGATACGATGGAAGATATAAATATAATTTTAGTGGAAATTAATAAATTATCCTTTACACGATTTAAGGACATACCCATGCTTCTGGGTAGTAAGACGCGGTGCAAAAAAATATAATCAGTGAGATTGCGAAGTAATATTTAGGCTCATCTAGCAAGACTAAATCTAAAGGGAGAGGGCAAATCAACAGAGGCTGACAGCCTAATATCTCTACAAACTTTTGAAATGGAAAACAAATCTCTCTAGGCTAATATTATGAATAATTAACCTAGATCATTTTGAACTCAAAATTTTGAATAAAATAAAAACTTATATTTTAAAAGTTTTGACATTATTTTATAACCAAAAACAAACAAAATATAGGATACCTAAAATAAACTTGCCTTTAAACAACTCTAAGATAAATTTGTAAAAAAAAATTGTTGAAATAGCGAAAAAAATTTTTTAGCTTAAAATCGGGATATTAAATTTGTTAACAGCCCCAGACCCCCCACAGCGATAGATCCAGCCTTTTCATTTAGTCTAATTTTCCGGAAATGTGGAGGTCAGTGTTTGAAACCCAGCTTTGTGTTTTGAGGGCGTCTATTTAGATATATTTTCACAACCTATTCATGCAGATTCGATTACATGTTTTCTATATTCTAACCTCATCATCACTAACTTAATAATTATTGAAATATTGATGGCCCGTAATCTAGTGAGCTACGGAACGAAAGAAAATTGGTTCAATACCAAAAATGTGATTTAATCGTAACAAAAAACTTGGAAGACGACAGGTTGACGGATATTACTCACCTGTAGTTCAGGTTCTGGGGTGAATAAATACGCCCGTGGGTGCCAGGCACGTGCGTCCTCAATTTACACCGCCTCACCTGCCAATCTTTGTACCGGAAGTACGACAACAGAGCACTCTTAAATTCCTTGCAAGAAACTCGACTACAAACAAAGATGCCTTTTTTGTTTACTTTTTATAAAAGCATAACAAATAGATTTTATTTATAGCCCGTGTTTAGTTTGACACCTTAGCTCAGTCAGTAGTACATGGCACATTGTGTCTGTTAAGTTAACTGCAGCTGAAGAACATGAGTTAAGATGTAGATTTGTGAGCGTATATCTTGAAGAATGTTGAACTGTGCAATAAGCAACCGTATCCAACGATTACATAATAATATATTTAAGGCTATCCATAATATTTTAATGGCAATATCTATTCCATTACAAAAAGATATCACACAATCACGGTTGAAACACATCGGACAAGTAATTAATTTTTGTAAGCTACAAATAATTGTATATTTAGTACCGTCAATATTATAATAATTGTATTTATTAAATCCAAGATCTTGTTATACAATATGTTTATCTTAGCTATAAAATTGGTTATAAGATGAAGAGTTAATAATAGTAAACTATAATATAATAAATAATATTTTACTAGAGGCTGAATAGAAAATATATTTCAATGTGAATCTTAGTGTTAACGATCATAATGGGATGAAAATTTTAAAGTCTGAATGTGTTAAATGAATATATATATATATATAATATATGTATAAACTATACAAGTAATTAAAATAATTTGTTTATATGCTTGTAGATTGGTATTTGCGTCTGTATACCTTAGAGCTTTAAAACCAAGAAACCTAGAAAGCTGAACCAATGCATGCCTATGGCCAGTATCATATTAGTTAGGTTTATTACGCCCCAAGGACAACATGGAATTGGCCAATTTAACGAATTGGTTCCAAATGGGTATTTTGAAAATGTTTGACATGGCGATTTAACACTCTATATTTGATTTTGGGTTAAAAAATTAATTGTGGGCACTTTACTGATGGCTGATTTTTCAAAAACTGGAACTATTTTTTAAATTTCCATAACAGTTTGATTTCAAATGTGTATGATGGGAGAGTTTGACATGACAAATAAAACTGTTTACTTAGTTCAAGTGAGAGGAGGAAAGTGGAAGAAAGTGCGAGAGGAAAAATGGTGGAAGGACAGAGGGAGATGGAAGAATTTTACTAAACGGACATGGCCTCAGGCTGGAAACAGTTCGTGATGAATATTACTTATTTTTGGTTAAAAATTCTATAAATGGTCTTTAGTTGATGAGTGATTTTTGAAAATGCGAATTATTTTGAAAATTGCTAAAACGATTTTGATTAAAATGCATATCTAGGGAGTATTTGACATGAACATGACAAAGTTGTATACTTATTTTCGGGGATAAAACTCTGTTTTAGTTAGTTTACTGATTATTTTTATTTATTTGAATATTTAAAAAAATTGCTTTAGCATTTTGGTTCAAAATTGGTATCGGGAAAAATTTTACACTATCAATAAAATGTATCTTTATCCATCCTAAAGAAATTAATTTAAGGCTAGTTTACTTAAGAGAATATATAGAAAATTAGTATTGTTTGGAAACTCACCTCGACAGTTGAATTCAAGATTTAAATCAGAGAAAAGTTTTTAATGTTAAATAAGAATACATCCTTATTTTTTACAAATAATAAGTAATTTTAGAATAAATTACAAATAATTTATTTGTAAAGATTTTAGTTTTATTAAATATATTTGATCAATTTGGTTCAAAATCTATATATGAAGAGTTATTATAATGATTAAAAAATGTGCTTATTTTTATGAGCAAGACATATTTAAGGGTGGTTGACTCAAAACCTATTTTTGAAAACTATTTTCGAAGTCATAGTACACAATATGAGAAAGGTTTGTACGATTATGTCGTTAAATTGTTTTTAAAATCTACTTAAAAATATTTTGTCTAAAATTTGAACAGTAGGTCTATTTTACATGATAAGTAATTATGTATGAGCTGATTTTGGTAGGAAGGAGAGTATCTGGTAATTACTAAATTTAATGAAACAATTTTAATAAATGAATATGTCAAGACATACTATATGCAGCTGTGACTTTTTATAGATATTATCAATACTAATTATTATAAAAGAAGACAAATAATTTTCTAAAATGTTGTCCATTTTCTGTCAGTTTTGGAGGCAAATAAATATGTATACATTTTCTAAACGGCTCTTCCAACAAATCAGAATAAATGTTTAATTTTATAAAATTAATTTATTTAGTTGTAAATTACTTTCTAAAGATTATATATAGTTTGAATTTTTTCAAACTTTCTCTCTAGGATGAAGTTTAAAATGGGTGTTTGGGAATAGTAATTTTTATGATAAATAAGAATATCATTTTAATCTTACAAATTACTGAGAATTTTTTAGAGGGTATTCTACAGATAAAAATTTATTTTTAAATATTTCAAAACTAAAAATATTCAAAGAGTTTGGTTTGAAATTAAAATTTAAAGATTTTTTGTTGTGATTAACAAAATGATATGTTTATTATTATGAAGTAAGCTCACTTAAGAGTAGTTTACTGAAAACATATTTTGAAAATTTTCTTCGACGCTACCAATACACAATGTGAGAGGGATTGTGCAATGGATTTCTACCATTTATTTTCTAATACAATTAATATATTGTGAAAATACAGGCTAAGACTACAAAGAACTTTGCAACTATATAATATTACTAAATTATTTTGTATTGTTTTAAATTTGTATAATTTGTTGCTTGGTATTGAGCAATGTCAATGTTAAAATTCTATCTGAGAAATAATAGACTCTTCTTTATGCATTTACTTAGATATAACGTACAGTTTTCTAAAGGAACGTAGAGTTCAACATCCTAACACTTATTTCTTATAGGCATGACAGTTATGTAGCTTCCTAACTACTAGAACAATCATCAAAACTCTTAAAATTGTATATTGTAAAATTGTTAAATCTTACCTTATCTTTTTCAAAAGGTTAGTTTGACTATTCTAACTTTTTTATTTAAGAACTGTAACATTCCGGTGAAAATGTCGTTCAATGTGATGTGAATTCACTAAAATTGATACATCTTAAAGTGTTCCCTATAGAAAAATACTAATAAATCTTTTCTTCATTTTGGCGTGAAATATATAGAGAAACAACACCATCTTAAATATTGTGAGATTTTGTGTGATTTATCTCAGCGCTCCGGTAGGCAGCCTCTTTAACATTCTACTCATCTTAAATTTTAATCTAGGGTCTAATCAACTTGCTTACAAAACGTACAGTAAATTAATTCTATACTAGTTTGACATATGACAACGTTGCCTTTGGCCTGTGTTCTCGTCTTCCATAATTTAATTTTGATGGAGAAGTGATTTTTTATCTACAAACTCCAAAACTCTTTTAATGAATTCACTTGAAATCCGGAATGTAGTTCCCATTTTTTAAACACACCAATTAATAAAACATCAGTTATCGATGGTTCATCACACATATTTTTATGTAAACAAATTTTTTATTATTTTTTTTTGGTGCCCATATTTGCTACCTACTTTAAATTAAATAACATATCCCTAATTTGGAAATCTAAACAGCTTGTTGACACAGTAAAAAAAAAAAAGATATGAGTAATCCACTTGTAAACTCGCCTGTTTAAAAGGTCCAATATAGCTGTTTATAGCAGTTGACATACAACCATTATGTTTAATTAAAAACCCATATGCTTGAAATCTCTATGCCTACAACTTGTCATGTGTACCGTTTAACACAACTAGTCATTACTACAACTACGTGATATTTCATGTTGTATTTGTTTATGGCCTTGAGGGGTTGGAAAGGTTTGTGGGAGGGGGAGAGTTAAAAAGGATCATCTTAAGAGTTGTAGGAAAAGGTACATCAGAGACAGAGATTCTGTGAGGACCCATGAAACAAGAGGTATTTAATTGCCGCCAGAAGCTGGGCTTGTGGTGTGTTTTTTTTCAACTGGTCTGGAATTGTATCAGGACCACCGGGTATGTCGCCGTACTGGAGACGATCTGTAAATTGTATTATCATCGTAAAAAATCATGATTCGGGGTTCGTGAAACAACAAACTATGTTCTTTGGGATATTTTTTAAAATCATGTTTTTTAATATCTATTGAAGATTTATTCCAATATAAATATGGGTATTTTAGACGTAGCCAAGTTTCTAACTTTAGTCTTGACGTCCCTGACAATCCTATTAATTGATATACTGATATCATAGATCACGTGACCACTGTTTTGGATGTGGTGAAAAATAAAGAGTTTTCAAATGTTTATAGCTCGCTAATCACTGACATATACCTTAGTTTTAATTATTACCACTAGTCTTAAGTTATAATATACCTTTTAAGACCTTTTTTTTTTTCTTTTATATACGTCCAAAGCCTCAATGCAAGATCATTCATTGTATGAGTCATCCAAACCTTTCTCTAAAAACAGATGATAGAGAACAACACTTATTTTTAAATTATTAGGAAATGACAGGATTTGATACCTGTATCTTAGATCTAAGTATAGGGTACTATCAGCTAATGACTTTAAGAACTGACTTACATTTAGAACAGGCCAACCCATTGACACACCATAAATTCATCAATGCCGACTGATTAAGAGAGAACCCCAGTTTACCCAATGAAAAATATTTAGATCATGTCTGGAATTGCACTTAGGAGCTTTAACTTGGAATATAGTGGTTTTATCCATTGATATAAGTTAAAAAAGTGTAGCCACAGTTGGAATTCTGGTGTTTGATTGATGGTCCACATACACCACTTTTAAATTATCTATCCAAGCGGATAGTTGTAGATTTTATCTTATCAATTAAAATGAATTTCACCTAAATAATTTAAATATTCATTAAATAATAATTATATTTATGTTTAATAAGCTTTAATTTCAATTTTTAATGTTTTCTAAATCGATATAAGCCACTTTTATTCTGAGAATTTATACAGAAAATATTACTTGATAGTCAACTATTTTTATTTTGATAAACTAACTACATAATTATAATAATTATAATATCGATAATTAAGTGGATATACGCGTGTGTTAATGAGACAAGAATATCGAAAGTAAATTGATTTCTCAAAACTGTATTCTTAAGCTTTTTGGTCACAGAGTTAATTAATTTTGGGCCATTAATCTTGAACAAATCAGGAGGCAGGAAAATTTAATCTTAAAATATTTGCTTAAATAATGGCCCTTAGGTTTAGTGCAAAAAACTTATTATTTTTGCTGTTCATTGAAATGCATCATAATAACATTTATTATTACAATAATAATAATTATCAAACAAATTAACTCTTACTATTATTATATCTGTCTATTTATGTATTGTTTCCCGCTGTTGTTTCAAAATAAATTAATAGTTAATTCCCCAAACTCTCCCCTTGCAAATAAGGTTACAATTCTACTTAATTTTAACTTTTCTAATCCTTTGTTTGTTGGTGTAATTATGCAAATGGTCTGGATGGGGGGTAAGACTTTTAAGAGAGAGAGAGAGAGCACATTGTGAACCACCCCCTCCCAAAACTATCATTCCCAATCCCTGGTGGATGGCTACACAGTCTAAGTCATCAGGCTCACAATATAATTGAATGTGTTGTAAGGAAGTAGAGGTTTCAATCTAGTTCGGGTGAGCCATACCACTCTAGTGAATGGCCGAAAATGAAGAGATCGGTGTTATTTTTATTTAACACCGCGTCTTACTACCCGTTTGGGTTATACGCTTATGTACTAATTACTTTAATGGTTTAAGGGATTAGGAAGGTTATATATAAGGAAGTGTAGACGCATTTACGTGGAGGAAGAGTGGAAAAATATTTTAGAAAACCAACTTCAGTGCACCCGACCAAGATTCAAACCTTGATCTCCCCGTCATCGACAGTCCATTCTACTATAAGAGTAGCGTGTTAGACCACGTGACCACCGAAGCAGATTATTGGGTTCCTATTCTTATTCGGATGTAATGAGGGTAGTTTTTCCTAAATGGTTTTACTACTCTTTCTTCATACAAATTCGAGTATATTTATTAAAAAAAGCTACCCTTCCTCATCCCTAGTACATTTGTATAGTTAAATTCTTATGGCCCCAACATCTATTAACACGCGGTGGAAATAAATTATGTTCGAATTATTTAGGAATTTGTTTTCCCATCCCCTATTCACGTAAATTTGGCTATATTCAAATTAACTGCCTTCATCCCTACCTCATATATCAAGGGGTTAAATGACCCTTGTGTCAAAATGCTAGACCAATAAACAATCAATCATGCCCAGGGCTGAGGCCTACCTCAATCTGACTATTATCTTCCAGAACGCGATAGAGTCCTCCACGGTAGTCATCTCTAAGGGAAGATGGCGTGTGTTAATGAACGAGGAAGTAGAAATAGTGTTACAACGTATCCCTAATTTGATCCCCTTTTACAGGTAATAATACCTTTTAAAACTTAACTACTTAATTAGGCTGTAGGTGGCCACCCAAGTTCCTAGCTCAGTGGAGTATATTCAAAAGTGTTTACGAAAAACGCATCAAATATTCAAATACATATTTTTAACAATTAGTTTATAATCTTTCTAAAAAAAATCCATTTACAAGTATTTCAAGATTTTTGAAGTAAAAAAGTCTTCACGTGTTGCGTGTTAGCTAATAATATTGTCAAACCTTTTTTTTAAAAAAATGTCCTGGCATACATATTTTGTCATCATTTTTCCCAATTATTGAGAATTGTTTTATTTTATTTTGTGTTTTTAGCAGTTTTGGTTTTATTTTATACTATAAATTATCTTAGTAATTTATAAATACAGGACAGCAAGTAGAATAATGTAAAACTTATTGTATTTGAATATCAAAATCTTCTCCCAGGGATTACCTCTCTGGCTAGAAGCTTGAACCCATTCATAAAATTAATTTTAGAAGCCACCTGGAATTTATTGGATCTTATAGGCTTATATTTGGAGAGACCTCCTACCCCTTGATCATGAGAACGTGAAGGCTGCGGTTTCAACTTAAACTAAGCTACTAACCACACCGGTGGACACGGACAAATTCGTTTGTATCATCTAATCTAGTTTGTTTATTGTTGATATATTGTATCTCTAATCTCGGCTGAGCAAACATAGGTTTTGTTTCATAAATGATTCACCACTATATCTCCGTTAAAATTTGGTTACTTACTATCTCTATTCTAATTTTCTTATCCCTATCCCAGTAGTGTTAATATGTGAATATCCCAGATCAGTGATATCTTAAGACTCGTTGTAACAACGAGGTCCACTTGAAGTCGATATCAAGATTAACCTCCTGAAACATTTTTTTCTATCATCAAAGGTGGAAACCTGGAATAACGCGTCAAGCTTGTCTAGTCTGTTCTGCCAATTATGGGAGGTACTGAGTTATCCCACCTCTAGCCCCCTAAACTAATTTCGAAGTTTTTTACCAATAAAAATATCTACACACTCCCTATAAATTTTAACTTCCTCATCCATATCCAATTTCTATAATCTAATGGCCCTGGACTGGACGGGTAGTAAGCAATTTTGTAATGAGTTCTTGAAACACTATTCTCTTTAAGATACCATAACTAAACAAATATAAATGGCAATCCATGATTTATTTTCATTAATGATACCATATATGTAGACTATTTGCCTCATTCAAAGGTTTGAACCAAGGGCCTGGCAGCCTGATCCCTTTATTTGCAGCCCACTTTGGTAGTTAAGGTCACTCTTAAAATAGACTGGACTGTCAATGACAGGGAAGTCGGGAGTTTAATCCCGATTTGGTTTACTCAGGATGGTCTTTCTGAAATGGATTTCAAATATCCATTCACACAAATGCTGGTACAATTCCTATAAAATAAACCTTACATAGTCTTAATACGTTAGTGTAATTAGTACAAAGGCGTATAACCAAAATGGGTTGTAAGATGTCCTGCTAAAAACTAAAAAAAAAAAAAAATCAGAGTTTATATCGATAATGGCTATAATGGACTTATCAATTCGTTCTGACCCAAATACATTTTAATATGTAAAATTTTGATTATATTAAACCATTAACATCGTTTTAATGAAGCTAAAAATTGATACCTATAAGAATAAATATCATTATAAAATATTAGATCTTTGAAAACAAACCCTTTTTGGTTGTTTGAGATAAGGATATATAGAAATGAGTTCTCTACTAGAGTTATTATTTGGGTAGAACAAAGAGCAACTGAAAAGAAGGAATTGAAAAGTGGATGAAAGCCCGAATGCAGACAGCCACAATACCCCACGTTACGAGCTTAAGTTTCATACCGCTGTTAGAGAAAGGAAAGAGAGCCATGCCTCTTCACGGTACGCTGTACCATATCATTCTAACAAGGCATGGAGGAGTGTGTTACAGTCGATCTTCAAAACTGCTTCCGGCACGCTGGTTTATTTACAAGATGTGTGGGTTTTGAGGGAGGCGATGAAGTGTACAATCAAGTAACTGCTAAAATTCATCAATAATACATCCTTTGTAATTAAATACTTTGTAGATATTACGTATGAAATTATAACGAAATTAATCCCACCAGATGAAGCCTCCATTGAGGTAATGAGACTTTACTATGAAAAAGGAACAAAAGAAGGAAGAAATGACTAAGATTAGAGAGGGGTTGGTGTTGGAAGGTGTTAGGACTGTTATGAAATGTATTTAATGTCTGGCACGTTAGACAACTTGAATACTGATTTGGGTAGTTAAAAACCAAGAAGCATGGAAAGCAAAAAATTAGCATCATCCTAATTTCCGAGTATTAACCTTAGTTTTTCTTTTTACATATATTGTGATCCTGAAGTATTAAACTGCATTAGTGAGGATGAATGACAATAAAATATTTAACTTAGTATAATAAATTGTAGAAACAAGGAGATTTGCACCTTCGACGTTTAATCTAAATTCAATATACTATGCCACTCTTACATGATCCTTTGCGTGGGTGTCTTAAAACTAAATATATCTAGAAAAACCAGAACTTTACATGTGTACTAAGGAAAAATTGAGGATTTATAAATACGAACTTTTTTTATACGTATTAATTTATATTTTTAGCACCGCGTCTTACTAGCCGTTCGGGATATACGCTTGTATACTGATTACATTAATGGTTTAAGGGATTAGGAAGGCTATTTTCATAGGAGGTGTACCCACATTTGCGTGGAGGGATAGGGGAAAACCATTTTAGGAATAGTCACCTTCAGTACAACCAAATGAGATTTGAACCCTGATTTATCCGTTATCGGTAGTCTAACCTACTGAAAGTGTAGCACGCTAAACCACGCGACCACTGAAGTGGGTATTTTATATATTACTTAATATATAAACATATATATTAATTTATGTATATGTAATTAATATATATATATATTGTATACGTCAAGCCCAAATAGTTTATATATATATATGCTAAATAAATTCTGATGAGATATAAAGTGCTTGAAAGGAATAAAAAAAGGCCGTAGTTGAGTGAGTAAAAGATGTGTGTGGATATGCCGAGATGGTAAATTTAAAAAAAAGATGCATGATGGAAGGAACAGGTGAAAAAAGTTGTGAGAGAAAAGAAAGAAGCAAACAAACAAATGCGCTGTGAAGGGTGAAAAGGAACGTAAGAGATTGTGGTATGTATACGAAAAGAATCATATGAATGCAATGAAAGTAGTAATGAAGAGTATGTAGCAAATTAAATTAAAAGGAGATAGAATGTAGAATAATTTTGAAGGAAAGAAGATGTTCTGAAAGTGGGCAAAGAGAACGAAACGAGGCTTTAAGAAAGTACCAGTGGCTTTCGGAATTAACGTGGTGAGATGATGGTATGAAAACTGTATAAGAGAGCAATGGAGGGAGTATTTTGAGCAATTGTGTGGCGAAAATATAGATAAAGCAGCAGAAAACAGGGAAAATATTATAATGACTGAAATAATTAACAAGGCTGAGGTGTTAAAGAATGGCAAAGCTGTGGTTGTATATGGGATCACACGTGAAATGATCAAGTGTGGGGGCATGGCACTACTTGCCAGATTGTGTGAGTTGTTCTTTGTGTGTGCTGTGATCTAGAATGTTCCTAATTACTGAAATAATGCTGTCATTGTTACTTTGTACAGAGGTAAAGGCTGTAAGAGTGAATGTAAGAATCATAGGGCAATTAGATTGTTGAGTATTCCAGGCAATGTTTTTGAAAGGGTGCGTGGAAAAACCATGAACAATATTTAGGGTGAGCAATATGGTTTCATGCCAGGTAGAGTTTGCATGTGCGAGATATTTGCATTGCAACAACTGATTGAGAAATGTATGGCAGTATGGAAGACATTGTATTGTGCATTTGTTGATCTAGATAAAGCGCACGATCATTTGAATAGGACTATGTTGTGGAATGATCTGAGAGAGAGAGTATGGTGTGGTTGCATAGTTGGTAAGTGTAATTATGGTGGTGAATGATTAAAGCAAAACCATGCGTTAGGGTGGATGGAGCTCTAATAGAATGGATTGATACTGAAGATAGTGTTAGACAAGGTTGTGTTATGTCTTCATGGTTGTTTAATGTATTCATGGATAAGTGTATGAGGGATGCTTTTGAGGACGTGGTTGGTCTGCAAATGGACAATGTGAATGTGAAAGTATTGCTAACGCATAATATGCCGTTTTAATGGCTGAAAATAAAAGTTACTTGCAAAATAATTTAATCGTTTGCAAATGGCGATATATAGAATGGATATTAGTATAAATTTCACCAAAACTAAGGAGATAGTTTTTGTCAGGGACAGATCAAAAATAATGAAATATTAATATACATCTCTAGAATAAGCCTTCTCTTAAAGCCATCTTAATGAGAGAGCTATCGTTGCCATTTTTTTTTGTAATTTTAAATTTTTTATGGATATACAGTTTAATCAAAAATTGTTAAAGAGGATTTTGATAATACTGATACTATCTCTTTTTGCCCTTCAGTAAACTACCCTTAATTTTAAGGTTGGATGTCTAAATTCAAAAGTTTCTCAGGGGAACCTTCTGGAAACACTAATTACAAAGTTTTTTTCATCCCGATCGGTATTATTATTTTTTTTTCTTTAGCCTGAGGTACAGGCAGACAGATAGACGACATCACGAAAATAACTTTTCTGTTTCAGTGGTCATGAAACATCGACATTAATCAAAATCTCGATTTCAATTATTTGACAATCACAATACATCTTTCTCTCTATCTGAGGGGTTGAGAAGCAGTAAAAAGAACTTCACACTCCACCAAAGAGAATAAATTAAATAACATACACTGTTACAGAAACATTAAAAAAGAGGAACATGTGTGTATAAAAAAGAGCATGGCAATAAATTGAAAAAAAAAATTAAATAATGTATATACCTATATATTTGCTTATAGCTAAGAAACTATGGGGTTTTAAAAATATATTTCAAATAAAAAAGTGTTATATTTAGTTAGACATCATTAAAACAAAAAGTTATTTTGCACCTCGTCTACTTCGGTGGCCGCCTGTTTTATGGCAGTACTCTCGCAGTAGACTAGACTGTTGATGATGGAGAGATCGAAGTTCAAATCTCGGTCGGTTGAAATGAGGGTGGTTTCTCCAAAATTGTTCACCAACAACATACCTTCAGGCAAATGCGGGTATACTTCGTCTAAATACGTTCATAGTTGCTAAAACCATAAGCGTAATTAGTACATAAGCTTATAACCCAAACGGTTAGTAAAACGCGATGCTAAATATATATATATATCATTTAGAATGGTACAGAGATAGGATTAAAATTCGAAATGTAAGGTACCCTCAAAGTCATTTTCATTGAAAAATAAAAAATAGCCATTTTGTTTGTAATTAAAAACAGTGTCTGGATACAAAATTAATTAAAATGCATAAAGCGGATTTCAAGAAAATTGTTTTTTATCTTTTTGCTCTTCAGTGAGGGTTAACACCAAGTTTTAGCCCGTTTATAACATGTTTTGGGCTTTAGCCCGAGATACAGACGGACAGACATAACCAAGAACACTATTTTTGGCTCAGTGGGTCATGAAACATTAATAACCATCACAATTTCAAATTCTATTATTTTTATGATAACAATAATTTCCATACCCAAGGGGTTGCAATAAGGTAGAAATGTGGGATAAACTACGTCAAATTCTATAAAATTATCCCATATTATCTTTAAATATTTTTGTGATACTATTAAAACATGATAATTTGATAGAAGAAGATTATATTTTGGTTTCAAACCTTTTGTTTTAATATCAAAAGTATAAATTTTCACGTAAAGCTTTGTTGAATTTAAAAAAAAATTACCTCAAAATTGGAACTTTTTAATTCGACAAAAACTTGCTGATAACTACTTCTACATTTCGTCTAAAACTATATTAAAACATATCAAACAACTTATTATATAATGTGGTATTTCTCAAAATGGCAGGGGATGAGGATCTAAGAGGTGGAAACAATTACTAGAAACATTTTCAAAAACTCATAGTCAGCAATATGGTACTACTAACTCAAATATGTTGTTAATTAGGACTAGAATACTTGACAACAAAGGCACATAAACCCTAATTAGTGCTTGCTGAAGCAGTTATACTTGTAATTTTAATATCTGCCCAGGGGTATTCTTGGATGTCAGTTGCGTGACAAAGGACCTACTTTTCAACACGTCACCATTATTATAACAGCGACATGAAAGTGTCCAGTTATAGCGAGGGCCTCATGCTATCTATTTCGTCATCACAACATGTTTATAATACCAATGTGCGCTTATTATGTAAAAAGCGTTATAATTCCATTCAATTTATCCTTCCTTCTCTGTCTCTTCACAGTTTAAGGTTTTAAGTATGAACTTGAAAGAAACGATTTCTTGTTCTTATCAGGAATTAGCCGTAGCACTGACTGGGTTTAGTTGCCAGTGGCGAGTTGTGACATTTTACATAGTGTTACTGGATACCGACACTATAATTCAATCACTTCCATAAATAAAAATATTTATTTCTAGAAACTATATTTTCATTTGTTTACCCAAAAAGACCAAGGATTTATTCAAACAAAAATATAATAAAAAGTGGCAATTATTTTATATTTGAATAATAATTGACAGAGAAAATATAAACAAATATTTGTATTTATTTATTTAACAACGAGTCTTACTACCCGTTCAGGTTAGACACTTAAGAACTAATTACACTAATGGACTAGGAATTGGGAAGGCTGAATATAGAGGCAGCGAACCCACATTTTCTTGGAAAAGCATTTAGGAGAAACCACCCCTAATTCATCCGAGTGAGATTTGAACCTCTTTCTCCTCATCCTTCGCAGTCTAACTCAACATGAAACTAGTGAGTTAGCTAACTACTCCACCGAGGCGGGTGTCTATAAATATAGATAGTAACTAAAAGCTATTGGGAGAAATAATTATAAATGATTTCCCTATTATGGACACAACTATTATGTGCAGCAGTAGAGGAAATATTATTGTGCTTGGTTCGTAGGTCACGCCTTTTCTGGTTAATATATCTACATACTAGATTGGTAACATATCACCTTCTCAGGAGGCTCAATCTCCCTTGTGGAATCTTACGCATGCTCAAACCAGAGTTTCATACACATTTGGGATCTGGTTGATCAAAGATAGCAAGGTTCTGTTTTAATTCGACAATATCGAATTTCCTCTTTTTATCCTTTCGGTTACACCACTTTTAACAACATTTTGTATTGACATGCTTTGAGCCTAGTCCAAACATAGTTAAGTACATTGTTCTTATATTGGGTTAGTCATTTCAAGATGCCACTCAAATATGTGTATTATATGTTCCGTGAATAACTGTCAAATTCATTGACCGATTTTACTGGATATACCCTTAGTTTGCAATATTTCCCTATGGTAAAGATAATAAGATAGTGTTATAGTGTTATCCATCAAGGTAAAACTCAAACCTTTAGGGGCAAATGGAACTTAGGCCTACATAGTGTTTCGATCCGACTATCCGTTTAAATATGGAGGTTGTTATAAAGGTTTTACGTTTAATATTTAATCTCAAGGGATTTGAATTTTATATTATTAGCAATTGATCGAGTACTTAAGTTGAATTTTTTTTTAAACTTTGAAATTTTCCTGATATTATTTTAACCTTCCCTCTGTATTCTAATTGTAAATAAACATTTTAAGTTTATTTACTATTAAGGAATAAGTTAAGCGACCGTTGTACAAAATATATTCCAGTGAGTTAGTTGTATCTGATATTTTTATTATAGTATGTATATTAACCAGTGTTGGTTGTGGTTTAGTGATGATATTAAAGTTTTACTAACACTTACCTTTGGGAATGTGGTTAAATCCTTCAAAACCCACCAAGAATATCATTACTACGTACGTTTGGACGTGTATATTACCAAACAATATCGTAAGGTATATATTCTTAGAGATGGCCACCGTATGCAACCACCGCATGTTATTCAAGCTGCCGGTGCTATTTTCTTACATGCGATCATTACTATCTGAATATAATATTATTTCGTCACAATGAGAGCAAACGATGATTTGTTAGTTCTTTTGCAGCTACAAGAGACTGAGGATTAAGAAATATTATACTTGTGTCTCTTCGAGGGAAATGATGATGTGTAGCCCATTTTTAAAGGAAGACTGGAAGAAGGATGTTTTACAACATTAATTAATTGACACTTGTTGAAAGACGAAATCAAATTCAGTAAACTTTACAGACTAAAATTTTTTCAATTCAACTATATCCTTGATTTAATAAGAAATTGTACCAAAATTGAATTCTTCAATAGAGTTCAGTAATAAGTAAGGCTACAGTAATTAATGGAGATTTGGTACCTATAAAATAAAATAAATGAGGATAGCAGAATAAATAATTATATTATATGTAGAATAGCACAGGCGAAGAACGCATTTCTTAACAAGAATATATATTGTTCTTATAATCGCGTCTTACCATCTGATCAGGTTGTAATCACATCTGATAATTACTCTAATGGGGTACGGATGTGGAAGCAAGCTATTTAGAGATAATTTATTTAGATTTTCTTGGAAGGAGAGTGGAATATCATTTAGGAAAAAAAAATTGGTAGACCAAATTGAAATTAGGATCCCGATCTCTAATACGAGAGTGATGGCTTAAACCGTTCGGCCACTGGAGTGGTTAAGACATTGCTTACAGTAAAGCATACATTAAGAAATTAGAAAAAGTTTCCTAAAAGAATTATTTTAGTTATATTCATTTTACTTGTAGTAAGGAAAAATATGAGATTTATAATATAAGGAACGTACTTTGGTAGAACAGCAATTAAATTGATTGGTACACTTCTTTAGTCAATTAAGCAATATGATTATGTATATAACAAGGAACTAATTTATTCAAAGATAAATAGTTAAATCAAGAAATTAGATTATTTAAAACAGACATAATAACATTCCTAATAAATCACCTCAGAGATTGTTAAAGAACAAGAATTGATTTCCATAAATAGGTAAAACTGTAGATCTGTACGGGATACTACTAAGCAGTAGCGGAATATTGTAAAGAATTAACTGATAAGCTATAAAAAGTGTAAATTGTCAAACTACTAGATTGGAGCCGTTAATACTACAACTAAAGATTCAACAACAACCCATCACTTGAATGAACAGTTATACCAATAGCTGCCCAAAAAATGTTGACAAGGAATAATTTAAACAATTATAATAAAATCTCTCTCAAACGTTCTCTCTCTCGAACGTTCTATCTCTTGAACTCTTTCTATCAAACTCCCTCTATCTCAAACTCTCTCTAAGACTCAATCTTTCTCTTAAACCCTATCTCTTTCTCAAACCCTCTCTCTCTCTCTCAAAAACTCTCTCTCAAACTCACTTTCTTAATTACTCTCTCAATCTAATTTTCTCTCTACAAACTAATATCTCCCTCTCTAACGTTCTCTCTCAAACTATTTTTCACACGCCCTCGTGTTTTCTTTCTCTCTCACACAATAAATCTCCCAATATTTTACATTCACACACTTTCTCTCTCTCTCTCACCTTATCATGCACTCACCCTTATATATTCTATTTCTCTCTCTCACACTCTCTCACTTTCTCTTAAACACATACTCTCTCCTCCTACCTATATTCTTTTTTTCTTCTACCAGTATTTCTTTAACACATACACATACTCTCACTTACATTCTTTCACACTCACTTGTTCTCTCTCAATTGCTCATTCTCAGTCTCTCACACTCACTTTCTCATTCTCACACTCTAATTTTTACACTCACCGACACACGTATACAATCACACACTTAAAACTTACACTCTCATTTTCCCCATCACATTTTATCACTTTCTCTATAATATATATTAATATAAATTATTTGATAAGCCCGTTTCCAGTAATAGAAATTACGAGGAAATGACTGAAAGCATTTTTACAAACGAACACTCATTTTAAATAGAATGTAATCAGGATACCGGTAAAAATGTGGCCTAAAACTAAAACCCGATTTTCCTAGCGAATTTTCCATATTTTTCTTGTGTGTGGGTAGTGGTTCATCTGTACAATCATTCTTTGCTTACATCACCATGGAAACCATTATTTGTATATGGCTATATATATTAGCAAATAAATTATTTGTCTTTGTTTTAAAAAAATATAAGCTCAAACGTTAATTGGGTGGTTTGTGCAACGAATAACTAGATATCTGGGGCAGAGGTCTATTTTAAAGTTCTCATTGGGCGTGTAGGGGAAAAATATACGTTTATTTTCAAACTACACACTGAAAACTAAATATCTAAGTAAAGTTGATATCCTTTGACGAGTAAACTTTTAATTAAAAGTGAGTGAGGTCTTGTTACATAGATCTTTCCCAATAAAATTTTAAAATACATTTTAATGCAATAATCTGCAGCCATCGCTGCTACGACCCGCTAGATTGAGTACATTCCTAATGTAAAAATTGACTGTCTTCTTTTTTTAAAAGTAATTAGCTCCTCACATTTTAAACTGTGGTAAAACTGGAAATCAAGACGTCTTGCCATAATAGTGCGGTCTGATAGACCATACAACTCTGTTTACTAAGTCCTTGGTATTGCTTACTGACTTCTTATAAAGTAAGAATATGATCGGTGAGAATCTATTTTACATTTATATAACGCTTTAAAGTTAAATGGCATATTCATCACTATCAATTGTATGGGTATCATGAGCCTCTTTTCTCCTCAATAAATTATGATGCCACAATTTTTTTTATTATGTACACGTTTTAATTGTGATGGCTCTAATATTCTCATTACTTTTCCAACACGAATAATTAATTCATCTTGACTGTTCATAGTGAAAATAAATACAGAAAAAATAAGTTTTATATAAACTCATCATTCCTATAAAATATACTAACTAGCCTATAATTGAAGATATTTGAAATTAATTAATTAATTATGGCGAAAAATACTAGCTTTGGGAAATAGTCAATTTCAACAGATTGAACTAGGTATAATACTTTCAGTAATGGTGGTTCTTCTATAAAATGTAAAAATTTTATCCTCTGAAATATAATTAAATTCACGCTTAAGATTTTTAAACCATATCTTCAATTATACAGGTAGGTGTTTAAAAACAAAGGAATTGTTTTATTTTGAATTTATTTTTTAAAGTTAATTTTAATGATTAAATTAGATATATCATACAAAATGGTGTCTCTGTCTTTGGAAGCCTGGTATAATCATTATAGGGAAATCATTATCTGGCTGGCATATCAAAGAATTAATACTAGGTGTATCTTCATGTAGTAATACGCTAAGCAATAGGTTTTCCAACTCTCACATTTAACATAAAATGTCAACTTGAACAGTTGCAAGGTACATTAATGTTTTATTTACTACTAGATTCCACATTATAATATTTTTTAAAGAATCGAGTTTATTTTTTAAAGAATCGAATTTATCTGAACGAGTTTTTATCTTGAATTCAGAATGATTAGTCACACTCTTGGATCCCCATTACCAATGAATGCTACTTTATTATATGAAAGAAATAGTTTCATTGTATACAGGATGCGGCAGAAATATATGACGGTTTTGCAAGTGTAATAACTTTTGTATTTTCGAACAAAAAATTGTTTACATTTTGTCATTAAACTCAGAATATTTTGCCATAATTATTTACACCATGAAATCATTTTAGAACACAAGTTAGGTATGGAAAATAACGTCTTACTAACGTCCTCCATTTTCATTCACATATTGCTGAAGTCTTGCTCTGAATTTAGTCATGACTTCACGAAGCATGTTTATCGGTATTGCCCTAATTTCAAGTTCGATAGCAACCTTGAGTTTTACCAAAGTGCGTGGTTTATCAATGAAAACTTTCGACGTCAGATAACGCCGAAAGATCGGGTGACCACGCTGGCCATGGGATATCTCCACGGAGTGAAACTAGGCGTTGTGGAAACATGTCTCGAAGCACTGCCATGGAAACCCGTGATGTATGGGGGGTTGCCCCGTCCTGCTGGAACCACACTTGGGCATTGTTCAGTTGCCATATGGCTACTGAAATGGCAATAACTGACGAGTAGATTGACCACCTCCTACTGACCATGATACTTGACGCCACGCACTTTGTAAGAAATCAATGTTACTATCGAACGTGAAATTAGGGCAATACACCTTTATTTGATTGCGCAACACCAAGTCAACTTTCTACTTTACACAATTTCCCGACATTTTCAACCTAATAACAACAAAATTGAAATAGTGGGTTTTACGCGTTTTCGTGAATAATGCATCTTTGGGCACGCGAAATAAATGTCCGGCTCATCTAAGATTTCTTTACATTGAAGTGAAGGTTTGGGCTTGAATGCCGGCAAGGGTGTTTTTCTCTAGATGATTACCACCTCTTCCTTCAAGTAAATTTGAGTACTGTGCATTACTGCATGTTTCCTACCGCACCCTTGTAATTAAATGCGGGTAGCCTGGATGCGTAGTAAGATGTTTTGCAAAAAAAAAACACCAGTAAAACTCCCTTACTTTAAATGTAGGCCTACAAATTGAAAATACAAATTAATAACAAATATAATCTGACAAATCTTTGTATTTGTTTGAACCAGTTTCCAAATATTTACTTTCTCTAGACACCTTGGAGAGAGAAGTATTGTTATTTTCAAAAATATTGAAGTAGAGATTTAATTAAATATTGACGTTTCATGGCCCCCTGAAACAAAAATTGGTTTTCGCAATGCCTTCTGTTTCTATCTTAGACTTAGCTGAAACTAGTTTACCGATTGTTATAAAGCTTGGTATCTAAGGTTTTAATAAGCCCCACCCGCCCCCCAAGAAATTTTTAGAATTAGATATATAATCCTAAAGTGTATATGCACAAAGTGAAAAAACTGATTTTCTCGAAATCCACTCAAACTCTTTTGATGATAAATTTTATATATATAAAACCAAAAGGCAATTTCTATTTTCTGATGAAAATGAATTTAAGGGTATTTTACAATGTATAGATTTCAAATTTTGGTCATATCTCTGGAACTATTTGAGATACAAAATATCTTATCAGTTTAAAGATGTAGTGCTACTAAATATTATCTTTCATTTGAAATACATTTTTATAAAACCAACGGTTTCTGAGATATAAATAAAGTTTTTGAAAACTAAATTTATGTTTATGTTTTTTGGTGAAGAGAGATGTTTATCTTTTCTTAACGTTTCTGTAATAGTGTATATTACTTGATTTATGCTCTTTAGTGGAATTTCTTTCATTCGACCTCTCTGAGAGAGTAATATTGTGATTGTTAAAATAATTCCAAATCGAGATTTTGATAATATCAAAGTTTCATAACTCTCTGAAACAGAAAAGTGGTTTTCGCAATGCCGTCTCTTTGTCTCTTTGTCTGTGTCTCGGCCGAGAGCCAAAATCATTTTACCGATCAGGCTAAAATTTTATACCTATGATTTTCGTAAAATTTCCCCGAAGGGTTTTTGAAATTATATATCTAGCTCTAATATTAAGTGATTTTCATTAAGTTTTGTGTCGAGGTATTGTTTAACACTACACAAAAAATGTCAATCTTACTATTCCATTAAAATGACTTTAATAGTACATTAAAGAAACAAAAATTTTTAATATTGATGATATTTTTGCAATTACTTGAGATATTAAATAAATTATCATTGTTAAGTTGTAGTACTTTTAAAAATACAAATATTTTAGTCTTGAGTAAAATTTGATACACTCGATATTTTCTGAGCTCTAAGCTAAGACATATATTTAAATGAAGCACTTTCAAATACGAAATTTGTTACTACGCTCCTTGGTGGTCAAAGAGGTTCCTTCGTTATTCATTGTTTCTGTAACAGTGTCTATAATTTCATTTATTCTCTTTGGTGAAGTGTTTCTGCAGCAATGTATTATTTTGTTTCACAAATATTACGAGTTTTTAGTAAAAAGTCTCCACTTTAAGGTAAAAGATAAATAAAATAGATGTGGTGCACCGTGCCATTTATAAATGATATCCACCTTTCCTCAACTTGTTCCTTATTATATCGGGTAAGATGAACATTTTTATTAATTCACACTAAAGCTATATAATTTATTGTAAATTGATGAGATTGATTGAGTACATTTAATATTATTTGTTTGACGTCAGCAGAAATAAAATGTTCATTGACGTATTGAGGTACTCGGTTTGGTTTCAGCTGAAGTACTGTTTGTTAAAATATGAGCAACTTAACTTGATGTTGACTGAAACTCTAATTTATTAGTTGGAAGGAAAACTCCATTTGTGAATGTAGTAAGATTAATGTAGATGAATGACTTTTTCTTAAAATAGTTATCTCAACGCCATTAATGATAATAGCGTGTATGTTATAAACTATCAACGCATTCAATTACCATACAACTACTATATCGTGTGTTATGTCAAGGCCTACGCACAACGAAGGAAGTGATACCGCAAGGCTATTTTGACCTTCGTCGTCAAAACGTAGCCTACACGTCTTTCTGTGGATTCAGACTTCTGACAAAAAACCAGAGAAGAGCAGAAACGTAATCACATGATGATCTCTAAAGTAATGACAATATTTCAGCCTAATTGACATTGTCCGCTTGGCAATGACTCAAAACAGCTTTAGCTTTCCTTTTTCTGCGAGATATCAACTTTAAAGACCCAATAACATTTCAAATCCAACTATTCAATCAGTTCGCATGCGTTGGAATTAAAATATCAAAATACTAACAGACAGCTGCATCCACTTCAGTGAAATTATTTGAATATCTAGCACCACGTCTTACTACCCGTTCGGGTTATACGCTTAAGTACTAATTACGCTAATGGGCTAGGAATTGGGATGGTTGAATTTAGAGGAAGTGAACACGCATTTGCGTGGAGGGAGAGTGGAAAACCATTTAGGAAAAACCACCCCCAGTTCACCCGACCGAGATTTGAACCTCGATCTCCCCGTCCTCGGCGGTCGAGCTGAACACGACTAGCGCGTTAGCCAACTAAGCCACAGAGGCGGGTAAAATTATTTGAAATAGCTCGTCAAATGGGAAGAGTGTTTGTGTCGTTCTTGCTCTGTAATTATTTTTATTACTAAATAATACAATCATTTGATAATATCAATCGTGATATTAATATAAATATGTGTCTACCACTTGGAAAAAAACACATTGTATCCAGCCATTTCTAGTTTGTAATGCAAAGAATTATGGGTCAACATACAATTCTGATACTTTGTTATAAACGTACCTACGAACTGCTTGCAATAAAATGAATGAACCACATCGCTAATGCTTCTCGTTTTTGACGCTACGTATTGAAGATTGGGCTCTGGTCTTCCAGTCATTTGTTAGAAAGTGAGCCGGGTTATTATTTTAGCACCTCACGGAACTATACAAAAATCACTGACGTAATTCTTGGTCAAAGGTGGCTGGAAAATTAAACGAATCCAGGAAATTACAGGTTTATATAAATTTAAACTAATTTTATTAACTAATAGTTAAAAAATATTTTCAATTGAAGTTAAAAAAAATTAAAATAAAGAAGAGTTTAACCATGGTAAGCAATATTTAGAAACCTAAAGAATTAATAAATAATTATTATATAATATTTTATTTGAGGAAGTGACAAAAAGGCATGATTTATTGTTTAATAGATAACCTTATAATTTATTAATCTACATTATTTATTATTACTAACAATATTGATGTTCAATTAAACACATGCATGTACAGTACAACTTGTTCACCCTGTAAGGAAGAAAGTTTACCTTCTGCCTTGCACGTTGCCACTATGATATAGCTTATAAGAAAGGGACACAGTGTAATCTATCAAGGTATTACTCGTTCCTTTGAGGGTAAGTAAATCCCTTGTAGCCTTGTAGGATAGAGTATACATTCATATTATAACTTTATTTAAATTTAACTAAAATTATAATCTGTGCCTCCTGTAATTATGTAACTCATCTAAGCTCTCTATTAGTTGGCCCCCTTAATAGTGGAGTGGAGAAACTTGTGATGTAATTTGTCATCTATATTCAAAAAAATCAATAGATATTCAAACTATGGTCCACTTTTTATAGGAAGAGCATTTTATGAAAGCTAGAAGAACTACTAGATCTACTTTCACGTATTCAAGCGCCAAGTTATTTCTTCAGCAGCTTTCAGTTTTTGTTGTTACAATCAAAACATATAGAATGGCTTTAATAATATAGCTGACCACAAAAACACATGTTTGTATTTTCTATAAGGCACTTCCTATTAAATTTGAACTGTACATTTTGAGAGAGTAGTCAATAGGTACTCAACAAGAATGACTCTTCTCGACCGCACTAGCCACGAGTTAATTTAAATAAAGTCGTAAAGGAGACTACACTAACATGCATGTTAAAAGATTCTCAGACCTTCACGTGTTTTAGGCACTAGCTAAATAGTTGACCTTCGCTAACCCTCCCGTTTTCACTGTAAAACTGGTTTTAATTTCACTTTACAATAAAAGGAAGACGTTTGGTCAGTTGAACATTTTGAGTATCACTTATACTGCGAGTAATATAAGTTTATATAAGAGTCTATTTATATATTTATGTTTATATCGTGTTGCACGTGAAGGGAAGATATTCTAACATTGATAAACTTATAACATTATTCTTTGTTAATTCATGAGTTTCATATGTATTATCACTCATATTTTTTAAAAGAAATATGAGAACCTTTTTGTAAAAAATGAAAGACAAAGGAAAAATTAACCTAATTTGTTTCCAAGATGTCGTTCGCTAAGTAAGTCATTGAAAGGCTTAAAAAAATGTGTTAAGAGTACATTTCGTTCGTCTTAAGATAACACCTGGTCACGGGAATCTAACCCGGGACCCTTGGCTTAGTTTTCCTAGACTATATCAGTAACCCGCTTCAGTGGCCGCATGTTCTAAGGTGATACTCTCGCAATAGGCTATACTGCCAAAGACTGATAGGTTTGGGTTCGATCCTGGTCGGGTGTAATAAGGTTAGTTTTTCCAAAATTGTTTTCCACTCTTCCGCCGCACGCAAATATGGGTACACTTGTTTCTAAATGCCATCTTCCTAATCCCTAACAAATAAGTGTAATAAGTAAATAGGGCTGTAACCCAAATACACAGTAGACGCGGTTATATATATATATATAACTTTACTATAACTAAAAAGGGTTGGTACTTACTTTGTCGTAACTAAGCATTCTAAGCACAATCACACTAAGACACCAAAGTACAAATATAAACAAACATAAGAAATAAAACAAATTCATCCTTAGTTAGATACATTTAGTCTAACTGATGTTAGCACTTCTCTTTCGCTGACGAGTATACACACTCTAATATTTGCGCCCAGGCAGCATTTACTTGCATATAAAAATGAGCCTATTTCTTGTTTCTTATTCTAGATAGGAATACGCGTCTACAAAATTATGTAATCTACATTCTGGCAAGAAAATTCATAAGGGCCATTTTCGTGAATAAATCAAAAGACCGGAGTTGTAGGCAATTTAACAAAAATATTTTTACAAAAAAATACTACTAAAAAATAACTGTGAATATTAAATACGGTTTTTAGAATAATTTAATTATAGTTTTAATTTCAACTCTATAATATCAGAACACGCCAAATAAAACGTGACTTCATTAACTTGGGAAATCCTATCTTGCCGTTACGTAACAAGTAGCCCTCCATCTACGTCCTTGTAGTCTTTGACTTATATAATGGTCTACTTATTATTGGAACAGAACCACCAGTGGCTTAAATTCGTTGTTTATGTTGCAGTTAGTACAGTATTTAATGGTAAAGGGTTGGCCTCACACACAATAAGTTGAAATTATATCTAACTTATTTTAAATACTGGCTGGATACTTGAATACCTTGGTGTGGAACGTAATAAGAATGTATTATTGATACACTCAGTTTACCCTGAAAGATAACAGTTATATTCTAGGGTAAGCTCAGTGTATTTTTCAACATATTATCGATATAGCTTACTCAATCGAGTTATGACAGCCGTTTAGTGTACATACTCAAAGAAAAGTTTAGTAATTGACAAAAGCAAGTATGATTATCAACATTATCAACTAGTAAACTTTATATAAACACATTTTTGAAAAAAAACACTATTAAATCTCAACTTTATTTTACAAACTATAAATAATCATACAAAATAAATGTGTAAAATTATAACCTTGGATGAAGGAAAGGTGTAACCTTTAAATGGCAGGCTTACCTCATTTCTGTGTTGAGAATAAAATTGCTGTAATCATTATTCAACCAGTCTTTCAGGGTGGACACAGAATACAAATATACACAATGAATGATATAATGTTCCCCCTGTTTACCCAATTAATAGGCTTATTATTTATTATTATTATTTAGCACCACGTCTTACTACCCGTTCGGGTTATACGCTTATGTACTAATTACACTAATGGATTAGGAATTGGGAAGGTTGAATTTAGAGGAAGTGAACCCGCATTTGCGTAGAGGTAGGGTGGAAAACCATTTAGGAGAAACCACCCCCAGTTCACCCGACCGAGATTCGAACCTCGATCTCCCCGTCCTTGGTGGTCTGGCTCAACATGACTGGCGCGTTAGCCAACTACGCCACCGAGGCGGGTGCTTATTATTTATTAAATTAATTGATTACATTTTTACTAAATCAAATAAGATAAAATGTATCCATATATTACTATAAAAGTCTCCCTTTTTTTGTATCCATGTATTACACTAATCAAGATATAATGTGGAATTAAACTCTTGGATGAAACCTCCACTGTAAAGAACTACGTGGATATCAGTGACCACGTGGTATAACCTGATACTCTCACTTTAGACTAGACTGCCGATGACGGGATGGTCAAGGTTCAAATCTCGGTTGGATGTACTGAGAATAGTTTATCCATAAACGCTTTCCACTCTCCCTCCACGCAAATGAAGGTACACTTCTTATAGATATAACCTTACTTTTCCCTAAAACGGTTAGCGTAATAAGTGGGCCAACATAAACATATAACCCGAACGGATAGTAGGACGCAGTGCTAAAAAAACAAAAAGAATTATAGTGGAGACACAGAAATCAACTATAGGCATGTTTGTATTAATGTAACCTTAAACTAAACCTTAAACTAAATACAAAACAATAGTAAAATTTTAATATTAAACCAAACAAATATTTTTAATTATTTAATATAACTTTTGGGATATATCTTAATTAGCCCTCAAAATATGTAGCTGTCCTCTATTCACTCACCCAAGCGGATACATAATCACTTAAGATCCTAAATTGTATTAGTATTTAAATTCACTCACAATAAGGCTTCACGCTGTGGCCAAGCTTATTCAAGCGTTATGAGATAGCCCATTATTTAATTAGGGATAAGATCATTCATTTACGTTGAGAAAGAAAGCTAAGGTGTTATGGACAAGATCAAACATTATGGTCAATATTAACAAGACCTTACAGTAAATAAAATTAAGATAATTTAAATAATAATATTTAGCAGCGCGTTTTACTACCCGTTTGGATTATACGCTTAAGTACTAATTATGCTAATGGATTAGGAAATGGGGGGTTGAATTTAGAGGAAGTGAACCCGCATTTGCGTGGAGGGAGAGTGGAAAACCATTTAGGAAAAACCACCCCCAGTTCACCCGACCGAGATTCGAATCTTGATCTCCCCGTCCTCGGTGGTCGAGCTCAACACGACTAGCGCGTTAGCAAACAACGACACCGAGGCGGGTAAGATAATTTAAATCACTTACATTGTAGCCAAGGTCATTATGATAAATCACAATGGGCAAAATCATTCTAGTGTTATTCACAATATCATTATGGTTTTGTGGGCAATATTACTAGGGGACTAATGATATTCAAAATTAAATTATGGTGTTCAAAATTAAGGTTCTAGCCTGCAATATCCCAGATAATTAGTGCGGAGGAATCCCAATAAGATCATAATTTCATTATATTTACATGCATGTGAATAAAGAATTAATTGGAGCTTATTATATACTGGCCTACGAGCTAATAACTTTAATTAAAATACTATAAGTTATAAGAGTGTGTGTGTTAGTGTGTGCCTGACCAATGATTAATAAACATTTTATAAGTTAACTTGCTTTGCTCTTTGGGGGCTTAGTCCTCAAACCCCCAATATGCTTTCCTTACGAGTGGATATAAACTAATGTAATTCCAGCGTTGTCTCAAACTTACAACTTAAAGTTACCGGTATTGTATTGTATTGTATTGTATATACAGCACCGATTTTAAAGTTTCTCCGCCATTTATAATTTTTTGGGGGGGTTAAATTTTTTTTTAAACTTTTGGGAATTTTCTTGCCGGTTACAGGCTAGAAGTCTATAAGTTTGCCAAATTTCAAGTTTTTAGCTCATCTGGAAGTGGGTAAACATTAATGTCAGTGAGTGAGTGAGTCAGCCATGTGGATTTATATTAGTATAATATGAAAAACCATGTATTTTGATAGGGACACTTTAGACATATGAAAATTTTGAAAGTTATACCTTAACTTTAAGCAAATGTTTATTAGTAAAAGCTGCTCTCAATTAATCTGATTACGTTTCTGCTCTAAAAAGGTATTTATTATTTTTATTTTTTGTGTACTTCTTCATACCCGTTAATGATGTATAAATATCTAGGATATCGAGGTAGAGTTTTGGAATGTAGAAATAAAAGGTAGTAAACCAATGTTTGCGTGGATGGAGAGTTGGAAATATTTAGGAAAACACCTCACTACGCCCGAGCAGAAATTGAATCCAGATATCCCTAAATCTTGCCATCCGGCTAGTGCAAGAATGACTCCTCAGACCATGTTGCCACTAGTACATTATTATTATTATTTATATTATTATTATTATTATTATTATTATTAGATCTAAGTTAGAATATGCTACTGTTGCTTGGAATTCCATTACCTTAACTGACTCTCTTAGGTTGGAAAATGTTCAAAGAAAATTTGTCGTTGCGTGCTATGATAAATTCTTTACCAACCGGATTTATTATGATTATGACAGAATTCGAAACCTCTTAGGTCCCCAAATTCTCTTCTCGCGTGGACTTTATTGTGATGCCCTTTTTGTTTTTAATATTTTCAATAGCAAAATTTTTTGCAAATTTGCCCTTGATCATGTATGCGTTCATATCACTTCTCGGGCTTCTCGTAATACAAAATTATTTTTTCTCAATAGCTCTTATAAATTGATCCCTATAGGTCGTTGTATCCATAGCGCCAATTCTATATTTGTCGAATTCGACTTTTATCATAAAAATAAAGCTAAACTTAGAGAGATGTTTAAGGAAATCCCATATCAATAATTTATCATGTAGAGGTTCTGCCTATAATATTTAAATTTACAATATTCTGATATTTTTTTTCATAATGTTACTGCTTGTAGCCATTATTTAGTTATTTGTTACTAAAGTTTTTTAAATTCTTATCATTATTAATTATTTTTTTCGGAACCATTCAATAATATATAAAATTACTTTAGCTATTATTGTTTGTATTATTTTCTCATATATCTATATATAAGGTATCTGTGTACTTTTCAGTGCTGGCCTGTTATAGGAATAACGACTGTTGGCCAGCACTATAATAAAGGAATTGAAATTAAATTACTATTATTATTATTTCTACGTTATCTTACTAATAATATAATTGTATAATATAATAGTATAATTGCATCCGCATTAATATGAAAAAGGGAAAACTACCTCAAGTGCTATGGTCAAGAATTGATACTCTCGATATACTCATCAACCGTTAACCGCACACCTTACATCGTGTGACCACCGTTGCAGAATTAAAAGGTTATTCACGTGGCAAAGAAAGTTTGGTCCAATCTTGAAGGGTAATAATTGAATTGGACTCCCCACTCGAAACCACTTTCTAAGCATGTGTTTCTGAAATTTGTTATATAAAGCGGAGCCGCTTCAGCGCTAAGCTGTTAGTCAATGGAGACGTAAGTTCACGAATTGTAGACTGCTCGATGACGTAATCCTTTCTTTACGCGCTTCTGTTGAACACGTACCGCCGACACTTCTCGCCATAAGAAGTTTCCATCGCAAGGCGACATGATGGTGTTTTTGATGATGGTGGAAGTCCTCGTCTTAGCCCTCATTATCACCACTTCAATGGGTAAGTAACTTTTGTTTAATTCCCTTAAAAACCCCTTTAATCACTCACAACTTTAACATGACATTTACAAATAAAATTCAATTTTAATATCTTTTAAAAAAAAATATGATCTTAAATAGTCGTGTTCTTTGCCTGTTAGTATAACTTTATTATTCTTTCTAAATGCTACTTAAAAAATTATTCACACTAATTTTGATATGTGTTTTTAATGCCTTCGTAGTGGAGTGATGTAAAAGAAACTAGTTTAGAAACAGTGCAAACAATTAAACGCATAATGAATTTGGGAAAACCACCTTCAGACATCTGGCTGGTTTTTAAGCCCCTACTAAGTGCTTTAGACTCTACGGTCACTGGGGCATTTCACACAATGAACTGGTACATAATACATAATATTCAAAACTATACTGACAATGTGCAATATCTAGACACAAATAAAGCAAAGTATTGAGGATTACTTATATTTAAAACATCTTACGCTATTCATCTATAAGCGAATTAAAGTATATATAATTTTAAAATTTAATACTTATAGCATAGCCTAATATATTTTTAATCTACTTAATCTAGCTTAACCTATCCTAACCTAGGTATAACTTAACTATTTTTGTAGATGGTTTTGTTATAGTGAGTGGTAATTTTTTATTGAATTTTAAACCCATCCAGGCTATCTGTATTTATGTCATTACTTCATTGGTAAATAGATAAAGAAAGTAGAACTAGGTACTCAAATTTTACTGTTGGATTATTTTATACAATAAACTCAGTTCACGTGGTCGAGATTCTAAACTCTTTGCCATCAATGGCAAGCCAGCCAAAATGAGCCTCTTTCTTAGTTGGCATGCCAACCAATGTTTTTTTGTATGGATTTAAGTTACTATATGTTCTAAAATTGTTTAACCACTATTAAGTAGTATAAACATATTTTTTAATTTGTACAGATGGGAAAGTATCAAGACTACACAGTTTTACTTTTCGGTTGTATTTCTTAAGTGTTAAAAATCACAATTTGCGCAATATAATGTATAGTCTTAATAAACTTACTAAGGATGTTGAGCACTTAGATAACATACCAGCTGAAAGTTTGTCAATAAAATAAATCCCATTTCCAGATGAGCTGGAAAACTGATATTTGGCAGGAAGGTAAAGGAATTACCGAATTTAAACAGAAAATTTAAAATGGGTAAATTTTAAAATGGGTTGCCAGCAAATGTGGATATATTATTATTAGAATTTTTTTATATAGGTTATACAATTAAACTTTGAAAGATAGATAAATGAACCACTCCGAATAATAATAAAAGTCTCTAACACTATTTTTTTAAATTTAATTCTGTTAAATACGGGGAGTAGTGTTCATGCTATTAAAAAAAATTAATTTTAAAGATTATAAAAAATCTAAATTTGGTAGGAGGCAGATAGGACACAACTCCAGATAAATAAATAAGTCTTAAATATGAAATTTCTAAGTGGTGGTTGTACAATTTGGTGGAAGAGAGAAGGGGTTAAAATTTCCGAACTTAATAGAAACACCTTCTTCTCGATGTGGTTGGAAACTGAAATTTGGAAGGAAGATAAAAGGGAACACTTAAAATAACCAGAAGAGTCTTGATATTTTAAATAAGACCCTGCTAAATAACAGTAAAGGCATAAGGAGGGGAATATAAAATACCCAAAAATATTTAAAAATAGAAATTACAAAATGGTAGGGTGAGTGTAGAGGTAATTAAATGAGAAACGAGAAGAAATTTCTAAAATTTTAGAAAAATAAACAACTTATAGTGTTTTAAGAAATAGAAATTGACTAGATAAATAGAAAGGCATGAAAGTTTATATTAAAATTAAGATATAGTTTGGAGGAGAGCTCAGAAATTCTAAAACTAAAATAAACATGTGTCTGAGTTTGATCTAAAATCTAAATACGACATCCCTAGTAATGAAAAATAAAAAAATACTTCAAATATGAAATATCAAAATTTTCCAACCCAAAAATACCGTTCAGAAAGGAAGAAAATTTAAATTTGACAATTTGGTACAAAACCCATCCCAGATAACATTTAAGTTGAAATTCTTGGAATTTCAAAATAGGGATCCAGGAAATGGACGAAAAATGGGGAAGGTGGTTTTAAAACTGCAAACCAATTGTTGTTTTTTTCTAATTATTATATAGTTTTAATTTTGTGAAGACAAACTAAAAGAACATAAAAATAAAACACACATAAAGCTAATATCTTATAAGGGATCAATAGCATAGCGATTACATAGCTTAATATTGAAGAATAAGTTAATTCCTATACAGGAGCGATTGTTATAATGAAAATAAATAATTTCTGGTGTCATAACTTGATGAACCATGATGATTTTTGGCAAGCCATTATACTTATTTATTCCATGTATCTTTATATTAGTTTATTATTTCATTTACATACTTAATGAAATTTCTTTGCGATTTTTTTGTTCATTTTTCTGTAACAATGTATATTACCTAGTTTAAATTATCTCATAATCATGCTTAGGCAAATATTGCGGGATACATAGAATGCGTTTGTATATGAGCTCAGTTTAGGAGCTAGGTAGGATTTAGTCTCAAATAGATTTAGTTTAGTTTAATTTGATTTGATTGCCATAATTGGTTTTATATTGCAATAGTTGGTTCAATATTATACAAGTTGAAACTTTAAACATTTTGGAAGCCGGTTGTTTGGATTCCCAATTCGATATTGTTGTGATACGGCTTACCCGTGTGAATAACGGGTCAAAATAAATAAATAAATAAAATTAGGAATAAAAGGGAAGATAATATTAACGTTTCAATCCTTTTTCCACCTCTTGCTGGTATCCGTTCGAATGATATTAATTAAAGTATATGAAAACTATTAATTTAAAAATGTATTGTGAATGTTTTAAATATTACTTATTTAACATTTATTGATAAATAAAAGCCTTATATATTAATTGGCTAACAACTAAAATGTTTATGTAATGCATTTTAAGACTTGAATTAAACTGCTATAAAATAAAACTATTACCAAATCTATTCAGTTAAAAAATTATTTTTGAGATTTCATCTCTATTCAATTTATCACTTTATTATAATATACTTTGTACGTTGCATTCTCTTGCTTTATCCATCATTTTATATTAATAGATATTATAGATCACTAATAAATCTATTTAATAGTACTCTATAAAACATTTCATTCTAAAGTACATCCTAATATATTGTAACATGATGTGTTTGTGACCTAGTGAGCTGTACAAGTAAGTTGGTGGAGAGATTCAGCTGGAGATACATGGACTACGCCTACCCTGATGACATATCACGTCAAGAATCGTTCAGGCTCGGAGATTACCGACCGGAGAACAACATTCCTGTAGGTATCGAGGTTTGGAGAGACAAGCTCTTCGTCACAGTGCCACGTTGGAGAGAAGGTAAACAGATTCTATTTTAATAACTATCTAATAGTTCTGTGAACTGTAGACTTTGCTCCCTCCGTTAAAAAAAAATGCTAAGTACATCATATTTAAAAAAATGCTGAAATTTTTTTTATCACCACGTCTTACTACCCGTTCGGTTTATACGCTTATGTACTAATTATTACGCTAATGATTTTAGGGACTAGGAAGATTTTATTTAAATAAGGTGTATCGCGCATTCGCGCGGAGAAAGAGTGGAAAACCATTATAAAAAAACACCCTCAATACACCCGACCTATATTTGAACCTCGAACTCCCTGTCATTCGAGAGTAGTGCGTTAGACCATATGGCCACCGAAATGGTTACTAATTTACTATTGTTACTACAGTCTTTTTCTTGTGATTTGAATATTACACGTTTGTTTGGTTAACAAGTTAAACAAAAAAGAAATAAATACTTCATGCAATAATATATTATATTAATAAATAAGAGCAGTGTTTCGTGTGAAGTATGTATAAAAGTATGTATACCAAAATGTTATAAAACACCTATATATTGAAAAATTTCTTAGTGCTATAAATTTCATATCACTTGAGATGAGATAATATTTAAAAAAAAAAATTGAGTGCCTTCCATATTGAAACAGACAGATTGAAAAACTAAATATAGATTTTGTTTATATTAGGTTCAAAAATGTTTCTATCAAATTTCGTTGAAATTATTCCACGCATTTGATAGCTATTACGTAAAAGGTATCCAAACATTCATACACACAGACGAAATGCAAAATGAAACGGTTAAAACCGAATTTTTCTCTGCTGCCAATACAATTTTCTTACTAACCACACATTAGTGGTAGTTTGGTCTAACGTGTCACTCTGGTTTTGGAATGTATTTCTGGTGACAGGGATGGTGGGGGTCGATTTTCGAATCCTGGCCTGGTTTCCTGAAGATTTTGTTTTCTAGTCTTAGCTAAGCGGTTTGCTTTTCACCCCGTTAACATCTTACTATTGATTGCTTTTTGCCCTTTTTATCATTTCTACGCTTTTTACCCCCTTAAACATTTATCCTTTCTGTCCTTTTTAACTCATTCTGGATAAATCATTCACTTTTGTACATTTTGGCAATGGTTGCCCTTTTGGTCTTATTGCCTTTTTGATTAGATTTATTTTTACCATTTTTACTATTTTTCACCCCTTGTCTTTTTTACCTCATTTTTACATTAAATAACAATATTTATGCTAGAAAAATTAAAAAGTTGTAAAAATGATAAAAAAATTAAAAAGTGGGTAAGGTAAAAAGTGTGAAGAGTAAAAGTGTAAACAAATTACAAGTAAAAGAATATTAATAAATAAAAAGTTTTCATTAGAAATAAATCACAACCTTTAACACATTATTTATATATATCATGGCAACATGAGAAGAAGAGTTTGTTGGGGCTACCAAACTCTTCTTGTTTACTCTCCATGGCAAACAAACTTCCATGGACACCAAATTACATTACAAATTGTGTGAAATTTTGTAGTAAAGTTTTCTCGTGGCGTTAATATTTCTTCATTTTTTTAGTTTTTTATTAATTTGATAATGCTAATCAAAATTTCAAAATTTCAAAATTCTGTCTACTAAATGCACATGTTCGTGCACAGGAGCTACTCATATTTAAATTTCAGACCTTTACGTGCGGTAGATATCGCACAACGATAGTGACAGACACACGAACTCTTCATTTTATTAATGTAAATATGTATGGATGTAATTTATCTGGTAAGAGGCACTACTCTCACAGTAGACTAGAATGCTAATTATGGAGAGATCAAGGTTCAAATCTTGGTCGGGTCTATTGAGGAGGATGTTTCCAAAATTGTTTTCCACATTACTTACATGCAAATGTGGCTACAAATTCTCTAAATATAATAGTCCTAATCCGTAAAACCAATAGCGTAATTAGTACATAACCGTATAACCTGAACGGTTAGCAAATACTATGCTAAAGATATATATTCTATCTATCATCTATCCTTATTTTAGTAAAAAAAAAAAGACCTTAATTTGCTAAATATCTACTGCCCGTAGAGGTATATAATTTAAAAATTAGTAGCACCCCTGAACGAACATTCGCACCTCAAGACTAAAATTTAAAATATTTGACTAGGATTTACTAAATGAATAAAAAACTGAAAAAATGAAGATATATTAAAATTTGGATTAGATTAACTTTATGCCCTTTTTTCAATATTTACCCTATTTCTCATTTTATATATCTTCAATTTTAAAATTGTTTGGTACTTTTACCCACTTTACATGCCTTTTCACTATTTACACTTTTTCCCCATTAGGTCATTTTCTACTTTTTTTTTGCGTTTTTATAATTTTATTTTTCTTATAATATATATTTACAGATGTTTGTCTCCTATACACTTTTACAAAGACTGTGATTGACGAACCCGTTATATTAGACAATGCAACACTAAATTTTCTTTACTATAATGTATGTATTGTAAATAGTGAATTTTGTAAACAAATTAACATATATCGAATATAGTACCATGGGTTTTATAAACATTAATTTTCCTTTACTACTGTTTTGTTCAGTCTGATTAGTAAATTTTCAATTTTTGTTATATATCCGAAAATATTTAGGATATGAAATTACTTATCATTACAAATATGTAGATATATTTATAATACAAATATTTTATTCAAAACATATTTTTATATAGCAAATAACTTTCAATATGTACGCAAATATATATATTTTTTAACTTTTCAAACACTAAAGTTTAAGTATTGCGACCGTAAAAAATATCTAACCTGAAATGTTGATGGATGTTGACGTCTCATGACCCCCCGAACCCTTAAAAATGGTCTTTGCAATGCCGTTTGTCTGTGTGTCTGTTCAAACTTAAAATTAAGAATAGTTTTATAAAGGGTGAAAAGAGAAAATTCGATTTTCTCAAAATCGGCCCAAATGATTTTGATTAAAATTCGTATTTAGGCGTTGATTAAGATTATAAATAAACTGGCTATTTTCATTTTCCCATGAAAATGAATTTTAGGGTACTTTAGAGAAGTGAAAATTTCCGTATCTCCGCAACTATTTGAGAAACTAGGTAACTTAATATTGAAAAATTGTAGTACTATTAAAAATTAAAAAACTTTTATATTAAATATATTTTATAAAACCAACAATTTCTGAGATATTGGCAAATATATTAATTCAGTTTTGTGAGCTTTAATTGTAAAGATATACTACTTAAATTTTAACGTAATAATCCTCCAATGCCGTAGAGTAATTAAATATAAGTAAGTCTCTAAAAAATTGTATGTTATTTTTCCTTAAACATCTTAGGAGAAATGTTTATACAGCAATGATCTATCTCCATTTTAGACTCTATAGTCAATATTTACAATTTTTATTGGTCAAAATTTATAAATGAGTAATTTAATAGCAATGCACTGACCTGAAGATGTGCAACACTTAATAAAATGTCGATTGGAAGTCGAAATTTTAATATGAAGTTTTGATCCTTCTGACCCAATATTAAACTTTTTTATTGGTCCAAACATAGAAATGAGGACATTAATTATTTAAAAATAAAAATATAAAATTTAAAACCGGGACTCAAAAAAAGGTCTTACATAAGTATAGTGATATTTATGCTTGGGTTTGCTCATGTAAATAATTTATATTCACATATATTACAATCTATGATTAAATATCTCCATTTTTAAACAGTAGATCGAGAAAGTCCGTGCGGGGTGCCGTACCAATTATTTTAAATTTGTAAACTATTTAACTATTTAAATGAACAATAGATAGTCTTCTTATTTCCAATTAGAGTGAGTAGGTAAGTTGACATAATTTAATTTACGAATCAAGATACTTTTTTCGTTGGCCACATGATCTAAGGTGTCACCTTCATGTTAGTTTATACTACCAATGACAGGAAGATTGAAGATCAAATCCCGGTCAGATGAGCTGAGGGTTGTTTTTCCTATATTATTTTCTACTCTATAACTCCATGAAGAGGTACGCTACGTACAACGTTGGCCAAAATATAATATTTTTTAAACTCTACCTTTGGATGGATATAATAAATCCTGAGAAGACCAATATCATATCTAAGTCACAAGCTTGTCTGCCTACTGAGATAGGTGTCCCATGTTTGATTCTCAGTATTGCATAGAAATATATAATTGGTGATATGTGGGTTTACAATAGTGAATTAATGACTGGGGGCTGGATATTCTGTCCATGATTTAAGTAATCTTATAAGTCGTGTTCTGATATAATTTAACAGTTAAGAAAGTTTTCCATAAACATAAAAAACATTAAATAATAGAACACTCATTGGACAAGTATTAAGAACAATTAATTGGGAGGTATGAAAAGTAGAACCTATGTACAGGATGAATCAAAAGTTTCCATTATTAAGAAATATTTATTTTAGGCACCGTTCTGAAATGACCTTTTTTTTTTAAAAAGGAAGTTCCTATAAAAATCATTCTCCTGGGCAGATCAAGAAATTGTCGTAAATGAATTCAAGAGGAGACTAACCAGGAATACAATTGAAACATGACACTGTTGTCAAACTTATTGAGAAGTTCGGAAGTCCCGGAAGTGTTGATGTCTAAACAGAGATACGGTCGTTCACAAACATCAACCAATGAATACATATTAGCACGGTAATGGCAGACTTTTAAAAGAGCACATTAATGACATCCACACTAAATTAAAATTGGGCAACCTCCCTATGTATTGAAACTTTTGAATCATCCGTTTTCAAGGTCAAATGGAGGTGAAGAAGAATATAATCATAATAACATAATCGCTGACGGACTTCAAGTCGCTGGTGGCAGTGTTTTTGATATACACTAATTAGCCGACAATCCTACATGTCCATCTCACATACTCTAAACTATGGTTGATGAATTACCCTGGGCACAAGATTTACCTGTACAGCTCAGTGGAAGATCTTTGATGGGCTAATGCTAAAGTATGTGATTCGATTCCCATGCACGGCTCTATCTTTACATCTATATTCAAATCATATCGAATGGTGAATCTTGCTTGGAAGGGCAGACACTTTGTGGCCACACTAAACCGGAGTATAAATGATAGCAGTTAAACAAAATAATGTTGTTCTTTGATATTTATATATAATTTTTGAAATTATTATCTGACATTAGTCATACAATTAAAATTTTAACAATTGTGTTTAGTTCCGAATAACAAATATGAATGTAAACCACCTAAACTTAACGGTTACTTAATTTAATACTCAAATTAAATCCACTTTCTATTTCGTATAGCTTTAGTAGTCATATTTTGGGTACTGAAATTAGATGTGACTTATTAGGACTAAAATGGAAGAATAACCGATCATGCTGACTACACTTTTTACTTTTTTTTGGTGTGAAAAGGTACCTATTATAATCGTCAAAAATGTTCAAACTTGAAATTTTGAAGAAAGTTGATGTTTAATGACCCCTGAATAGGAAAAAGTTGTTTTAACGATGACGTATTCGCCTGTATTGAGAAGAAAGCCCAAACCATTTTATCGATAAGGTTAAAACTTACTATCTGGGGTTTTAAAAAGGTTTCCCTTTGGAGTATTCGGAGTTATATATCCAACCCTAATGAGTAGTTTACATAGAAGTACAAAAAAAGTTTTTTCTCTAAATAATATCTATTGATTTTGATTAGAATTCGTATCTATACACTATTTAATTTAAAGATACTTTATTTGAGCGGAAATTTCCCAATGTGATCATACGTCCACAACTCTTTGAGATATGAATTATTTTACTAACGTAAAAATGTAATACTCTTGTAACTAAACAAATTTGATCTTTGTAAATAGAGCTTTGGGCAATACAGAGTTTAAAATGCACATATAATATCAAGTAATATAATTATTTCTGTGACAATCTCTATTATTTCATGTATGTTCCTTAGCTATAAATATAATTTAGGTAAAGGAGTGACAAAGTAAATGCGGTGTACCGTAGCATTTATTTCTTAAACTGAATCACCTTTATTTTATTTTTTATATATTTCATGTCGTGCTGCCCGTACGGGATATCTTCATATTTAAACCAATGGGATAAGGCATGAGTATGTCAACATTTAAAGAAAATTTGGCTCCATTTGCTTAAAGGGATGGTGAGGAAAGCATTTAGTAAAGGACACCCGACAGAGATTTGAAGCTTGACCTCCAATTACTAGAATACCAGAGAAAAGAAGAATGACACATTTTCCAACGTTCCCACATATGCTATTCATATATTGGGAGTGAGGGAATTTATCCATTATATACTTCAATATGGGATGTCAAATTACAATAAAACTTCTATCAATTTTCATTTCAACCAATTTGTAATATACTCAGACTTCCTGGTGTAGGCCTAGATGTAAGATATGTTTGACACAACTATACCTTCGGTTAAAAGTGGGAGTAACGGAATTCAAATATGGCCTTGGCCATTCATAATTTTTGTTTCCTAACTTTCTTCTAACCTCTTTCTCTCGAAAGTCAAGCAACCTAATGGCCCGCCCAATAAGGACCGCCAAACTTGTCTTGGACTAGATAATAGCAAAGTTGTTATAGCCTAGGGGGGAATATCATAGCTACGTTCTATCTCATCATGTGAACTCACTTAAAACTGTAACAACACCACTTTCACTTTCAATATCTTCTACACGGTAACGAAGTTCTGCCTTGGTATTGTTGCAACAATCGTTAACAAAATTCAGGAGAAGGAAGAGAAATCGAATTAATTATATATAATTGTACCTTTAGAGTCTTTCATGTTCAATGACATTATTAACTGGCTATAATAAATGTTTACGTAAAGTTTTGCTATATTGCATAACAGCTACACCTAGAGTTTTACTATGTGATGTGTGTTTTGAATGCCTTACTACATGTATATATATCTTCTAGATTGTTCTTACCGAACATTTTCGGTTCGTTTGTACAACTTTATAAAGAGCACAAGAGAAGACCATGTTAAGTCATGTTCAGAAACGAGATGTGATAATTGTTCTCTTGTTATTTGTAAAATACCAGCTATTACATAAAATAAAGAACAGTCAAAATAAGTCACTTTGGATGGCTTTCAAGATTAAAAAATATTGGAAATAATAATGGCAATATGTGTCATGTTTGAACTTGTCAAACTTTTTTTCTAAATTTCCAGCTAGTCTGGACAGAATACGTTTTTCTCTATTTATTTGGATTAAAAAGTTAGATTATAAACCTTAGACGTAAATAATATGTGCTAATAGTAATCTTTCATTAATTTTATTGTGAATAAGATAAATAGATTTCTCTATTTGCTTACAAAGCACTAAATTGGTTAAGTTATGTTTTACCAAAACTTAAATCATATGATACCATATTTAAAAAATATATTTTTATGGATAGTTTTAAAAGAATAACTTAATGTGAAGATCAATTTAAATTATATAAATACCCCAATCTGGTGAGTTTTCTATTACCAAGGGAACAAAAATGAGTGTATAATTTGATAAATGGAGTAGTTTCACAATAGTTTTATAAATATACATTTACACTATGGACATATATTAAAAATACATATATGTAAATAAATATGTAAAAATCCATAATAACTACATAAAAATACATATAATATACAATCATATATTTACTTGAGTAGTCACCACGGCCTTAGACTTTAATAACATATTACTTTTTTCAATCTTCTATCCACATAACAATATTTGCCTGAATATCCTTAGACCAAAAGTTTAATAAGCAAAAATTATCGTACTAATTAAAAAAATTTTTGATCAATTTTTGTCCTGAGGTAATTTAAACATAAACTTAATATATTTAAACCTAACATTAATCTGAACAAAATTTTAATATCCAAATTAATGAGAAAAATACAACATCTATTTGTTTCCATTACATACTTTTAAAATATATATATAATACATTTAATTTGGTTTTAGATAACTGTTTCTGAAAATTGAGTAGCTTTAAAAACTACTGGTGATGGCTAAATTTGCTTGAATAGTTAGAACCACAAAATATATATATATATAAATATCATATAATCTAGGGATAAAAAATTGTATTCACTAGCATATTCAATTGGTTTTCAAAGTCCTAGGCAAAACATTCTTGACGCGGAGAATAAAGAATATCATAGATATATATAGTCGTGGAATAAATATTAATTGTAAAGTTAAAAATCAGATATTAAATAAATGATACGACACAAGTGTATTAACTTTTCCATGGTATATTATAGCTTGATAGAAGAAAAAAAAACTAAAATTAGGTGTTCAGCTAAGTACAACAAAGTAATTTTTTCTTATGAAAACGACAATATTTTTACTTTCTCGCTATCTTACAGGTAGAGAAAGTATTGTGATCGTCAAAAAAATTTAATTTGAGATTTTGATGAATCTTGACGTTTTATGACTCCCTGAATACGAAAAAGTGATTTTTGAATTTCCGTCTGTCTATCTGTTTGTAGCTATGACTAGAGCCTAAATTATTTTTTCAATCGAGCTAGAACTTGGCATCTAGGGCTTTAATAGGGTTGCCCCGAGGGTTTTTGGAATTGGATATCTAACCCTAAAATTAAAGGTAGTTTACTGAAGGGCAAAAAGAGATAAAGTAAATTTTCTCAAAATATTCTTTAATGATTTTGATTAAATTTAATTTATAAATATTTAAAAATATTTTAAACAAAATGGATACTCTCAATATATCGGAAAAATGACTTTATGGGCTCCAGTATGATGCATAAATTCTAAATTTCTTTTATCATATCTCCGAAACTATTTGCGATATGAAATTATCTATCATTACAAATATGTAGATATATTTATAATACAAATATTTTATTCGAATCATATATTTATAAAACAAATAATTTTGAAGCTATACGCCAATATATATATTTTTTAACTTTTTGAACATTAAAGGCTCTGATTGCGACCGTAAAAAAAAATCTAATCTGAAATGTTGATGGAGATCGACGTCTCATGACCCTTCAAACTCTTAAAAATGGTCTATGCTAATCCGTATGTATGTGTGTCTGTTAAAACTTAAAATTAAGAGTAGTTTTATAAAGGATAAAAAGAGAAAACTCGATTTTCTCAAAATTGGCTCAAACGATTTTGATTAAAATTCGTATCTGGGCGTTGATTAAGATTATAAATAAACCTGTTATTTTCATTTTCCCATGAAAATAAATTTTAGAGTAATTGCATAAGAGGAAATTTCCGTAACTCCGCCACTATTTGCCATCCGCCATCATTGCAAAATTGTAGTTCTATAAAAAATAAAAAACTTTTATACGAAATACATTTGTATAAAACCAACAGTTTCTGAGGTATCGGCAAATATATAAATATAATTTTGTGAGCTTTAGTAGTAAAGATATACTACGTAAGCTCTAACGCAATAATTCTTCCATGCCATAGAGTAATTAAATATAAGTCTCTCAAAAAGTTTATGTTTTTTTTCCTTAAACTTCTTAGGAGAAATGTTTGTACAGCAATGATCTATCACTATTTTAGACTCAATAGTCAATATTCAAATTTTTTATTGGTCAAAGTTTATAAATGAGGAATTTAATATCAATGCGCTGACCTGAAGAAGTGCAACACTTAATAAAATTTCGATAGGAAGTAGAAATTCTAATTCGAAGTTTTGACCCTTGTGACCCAATATTAAAATTTTTTATTGGTCCAAACATAAAAATGAGAACATTAAATCTTTAAAAATAAAAATATAAAATTTAAAAATGGGACTAAAAAATGTTTTACATAAATATAGTGCAATTTATGCTTGTGTTTGCTAGTATATGCTATTTAGTTTTACATATATTACAAGCTATGAATAAATATATCAATTTTTAAACAATATATTGAAAAAGTCCGTGTTGAATTCTGTACGATTTATTATCTTGATAATCACATTAAACGCTCTTAAATATACAATTTACAGAAAATCGTTCGAACATGTTTAACAAATTTAAAGCTTTTGAAAGTAAATTATTTTTAAGCCACTTCAAACTGTTTTTAATTTGAAAACAAATATATACATTATTATTTATCATGAAAAAAATTAAAAGACATCCATTTTGAAAGAAATCATCAATTCCATTTTCATAACATTTTAAATATTCCAAAACTTGCCGTAAACAATATATATTTAGTATATTATTTTATAATATTTTTAGAAAAATAAACACATACTATTATTTATCATGTAAAATAGACCCAAGTTACCCAATTTTGAAAAGTATCTTTAAATTTATATATATTCAAAATTTTTAAAATTATTCAAAAATCAATTATCATTTAAGCAGATAATGATTTTGTTAAGAAAAGCAGATAAGAATATGGATATTGTAAAGAAATAAAAATAATAATTCTTAATCTATTTGTTGGATTTTTTTACAATATTTAAAATGAAAAAAACTGTCATCAGGAAACTAGCTCTATACATGTTTATAAAAATCTAGGTATTCGGTGTTATTAGAGATCTTAAAATACATAAAGTTAGGGTTTTCAGGAATCTGGGATGGAACTCTATCACCAAGCGAATACTTATTGATGTTAATCATCTGTACAGTATTTGATGCGAAATTTATAATATTAACTCTAATTCAGTTAATAATTTTGGGGGGAAATGTGACCATCTGGAATGTAGGGCCTGGAGCCACTACCCCCTTTGCATAACCTCCCTAGATGCGGCCTTGGTCAAACACTCACTAGATATAAATTTTAAACAAAAATCGTTAACGCCATTTATGAAACATTTGTAATATAAAGCATCTGTCATATGTAAACATCTCTTAAGAAAAATTCCTGAGCTATTGCACTAAAGCATGTAGATATTATATTTTTACAACATTCATCAAACCGTTTCAAATCTGTTGCCAGAGACAATACAACAGATATACAGGGTGAGGAATTTCAGTTGAGACGACAAATTATGCCAGAAACGAATAAGTTGAGAAGTTTCTTTTTCAAACAAGAGTTATTTATTTTTTGGGGAAAAGAGAGCAGCACTAGTTATTTTTGATTTGTTGAACGTCTTCGAGGCTATTTCAAGGTCAACAATGTTGTTATTTAAATGAAAACATTTAATATTAACAGAATTCTACTCTACACGAAATAACGAACCACTCTTGCCTGTTTTTTTAAATTGATATAATTTTTTTAAATATTTTTAAATTTTATTTCTTACATCAATTATTTTTATTCAATAACTTTTTGTAATATTAAGTTATTCTTTATTACGTTAGATGTGATATTATTTAAAAAATTACTTAGATAAATTTTTAAAATCTCTTATAATACTTCTGAATATTTTTACAGGATTACCTTAAAAACAAAGTATCAGCCACTACTAACCACTCCAGAAAACATGACGGAACGCATCAAATATGCTTTCAAAATATTGATAGATAGAATCTACTATGTGCTCGTCAATCTTTTATAAAGTGAATTGAAAAGTACATCAAGGATAATGTTCATAGTTTGAAACATTTAGTAAAGTAATTTGTTGAATAATATATTGCATTCAACGTAATGAAAATAACTTAATGTAATAAAACGTTCTTGTATAATAACTGTTATAAAATAATACAAGTTAAAATATTTTAAAATATAGATTTATAATAAAAAAACCTTCAGGGAAAAGTTTTTTTCTAGAATAAAATGCCTTTAAAAAGTGAAGGTTTTTATTTTTTTAAATATGACATTGTAATAATATTGAATACATTCACCAAATAAAAAAAATTGTTCTGTTCTCTTTCCTCTTTGAGAGCCAAACATTTTTGTTCCTAACAATTATCTACAAAATGCTTTGTTTTAGAGATATTCTGGTAACTCAACTAAAAACCCTCACCCGTTATAGACAGTTTTAAGTGGGAACAGACACAATAATCATATAATCCTTTTTATTTTTGTTCGGACTTATAAAAAGTAAAGATTCATCATAATTTCGAGGTCAAATATGTGTTAAAGAAATCAAAAATCAAAATTGCTCTCCTCAAAATCAAAATATCAAACTTTAATACTCTCTAAATATTCTATTTTATTTTGAAAAATAATTTCTTTCATAATCTTACTAAAAATTCTATCATATACAAACGTTTAAAATAAATCATTATTATTATCACTAGAATAAACACTTATTGCTATAAATCTAATACATACAAATATATGGCATGTCTAAGGTGTTTAGGTTATCGATTAAAAAAGTGACTTATACGATTTTAAGCTATATCTACCAATTTTACTAGATCATTTTAGATATAGCTAGTTTAATTGACTGACTGGAATGTTTTTTTCAGGTGTACCATCCACCCTGAATTACATCTCTCTGACGAAAAGTTTTCCCGACTCCCCCAAGCTCACACCATACCCGGACTGGAACACGAACCGACAAGGCAATTGCGGCGGCGTCACGACGACATACAGAATCAAAGCCGATAAATGCGACCGTCTTTGGGTGCTTGACTCAGGCACGGTAGGTATCGGTAACACCACTCGACAGGTCTGCCCCTACGCCCTGCTCGTCTTCGACCTCACCACGGACAAGCTGCTCCGTCGATACCAGTACAAGGAAGAGGACACGAACCAGAACACATTCATCGCCAACATTGCCGTCGATATTGGCTCAACCTGCGACGACACCTTCGTTTACGCCTCCGATGAGCTCGGATATGGGCTCATAGTCTATTCCTACACGGAGAACACCTCATGGAGGGTTACCCACGGATTCTTCCATCCAGACCCTTTGAAAGGTGACTTCAACGTAGGTGGGTTAAACTATCAGTGGGAGGAGGAAGGGATATTCGGATTAGCCCTTTCCCCGATCAAAGGCGATGGCTTCAGGACGCTCTTCTTCCATCCTCTAGCAAGCAACAGAGAGTTCGCCGTTTCAACCAGGATCCTTCGTGACAAGAACCTTGCGACAGAGAGCTACCACGAATTCGCATCTCTCGAGGAACGGGGCCCAAACACTCACTCGACATCTTCTGTGATGAGTGATGATGGCGTACTTTTATACAACCTGGTTGACCAGAATGCCGTTGGTTGCTGGAACTCAATGTCCCCTTACCTTCCGGAGAACCAAGGGATTGTCGACAAGGACGATGTTGGTTTGGTATTCCCTAGCGACGTCAAGATTGATGCCAACCAAAACGTGTGGGTGATGTCCGATAGAATGCCGATCTTTTTGATTTCCAACTTGGACTATGGTGATGTAAATTTCAGAGTTTACTCAGCACCTATTTCTGAACTGACCCTGGGTACTGTTTGCAACGCCAAACCTGAAGAGTACAGTCTGAAATCACATCAATCTTGGAATAGCATATTCCTGCATGGGCAGCCCTCTGTAATTCATTCTGCCGTGGGAGAGACATACAATTCTTTCCCAAGCCTTTCGTTATTCTAGGAATGGGAGCAAACAATTACTTTTAAAAAATGTTTAATGATCATACTCTTGAAACATAGCCATTCTTATGTAAGATCATTACAACTCAAAATGTATACAATTAAATAATATTAGAGATAAATTAATTATTTACCTTCTTCTGATTCAAAACATAGTTTTGAATCTCATAAACAAAGCTCACCCAAATTAATGCCTATCAATTTTGAAGTGGATAGCTTCTGCTGAACGCAATGTATTGGAATAAACAATCTATTTTAATTCAAGAAGATTTTTTTTTAATTAAATTTAATATTATTTAAGTTTTGTTCAAAAACATATTTATTAAATGTATTTAACTGTCACGAACTCTTTAAAAATAGTAAAATATATATTAATAGGTGAATTATCTAATTATTTGTGTCCAACAGGTTTAAACTGCGTTAATATGGTTTATTTTTATTTTATTCATTTATTTTTATCTTTGTACCCCTAAAGTTGTTACTGCACAATTCAAATTATACATAATTTATAATCTTTATATAAAATACATTTATCCAAATTTATATTTATATTTGTAAATATATATATATATATATTTTAAATTTTACTTAACCCTAAAATGTTTTCTCGTATCCCCAGGGCTACGCTTACCCCAGATTGATTACCACTGCTCTAGACGTAGTTTCCCCCTCTTTATCTTATGCTCTTAAACTACATATTAAACTATATATTAATATCAATAGTGTGTAGGCCTACGGACAATGCGTCAGTAACAACAAATTTATGAAAATCTATTAAAAAAATACACCTTGACATGACAATAGAGTTCTGCTTCTTGTTAGATTTTTTGTGCCAATGCTCTTGCTGTTTAGATGTCCATGTTTAACCTGTGGTCAAGCTCACATATCACTTATTATTTTTAGGTGTTGGTCGAGTATAGACGTATGGGATCGTTATATACTTTATAGCTATATGAAACACAGACACAATGACCTGACAAAATTGAATAATACATTGATAGAATTAGCAGTAGAGTGAAAATCACACAATTTGCTTTAATTAATATTAATTGTTTACTGTGAACCAAATAAACCTCTTCCTAGAAAGGATGTGCCATATTGGCAGCAGTTATGAAACCACAGAAATATTCAAATATGATTCACTAAAAAATATAGTTAATTGTTTAGAATAACTTATAATAATATATTTATTTTTATTTTACTTAAATTATATTAAATACTTCTGGAATTGTCTTTATTTTGATATTGATTAGGCCAATTTGATATCTCTTTTGAACAGAATTTTATCATTTAAATCATTGAAATGTTGTAATGAGATATTATATTAAGTAAATTGTAATGTATAGGTTTACACATGTAATAAATAAGACACCATGGAAGTTTATAATGAGTTTTTTCCTATAATTGTGTATAGTTATACATTATTTAATAATTTAATTTTCCTACCATTTATATTATTAAAAATATAGAAATGTATATATTTTATAGTTGGTTGTATTAAAGTTTTCGAAGTAGAAATGTTGTTATTTACTATAGTGTTCTTAAAACAATTAAGAGTTTTTTTTAACTCTAATAGACAATGTTAATTTTAATGTGCTAATTATTATTATTATTATTTATTTTGTGTTCGTCATCCTAGCTCAGTCAGTAACATGTTTGCCGATTAAGCTGGGGATCCACGGTTATATTTCCGGTAAGAGAAAGATATTTACAATTAGAGAAATTGGGATTTCCACTTTCACAAAGATGAGGCGCAGGTCATTGTGTAAGTTCTATATTTGCGCTAGTTTCTTAAGCCATATGCTGATTATAATGAATCGGCAGTGCCCTCTAAATACCTTAAATAAATAAATGATTAAATTTTTTCTAATTATTCATTCTCTTGCTGATCCTCTTAATTAAGAGATACATTTTTGACATTCTAGGGCAGTAAAATTAGTATTCTAAGAAACACGCTAATGTTTTTTCTCAACTAAGTTTTAATACAGTAAAGTATTATCAAACTCTGCTAAATAGTATTATTATTATTATTAGCACCGCGTCTTACTACCCGTTCGGGTTATACGCACTTACGCTAATGTGTAATGGTAGGGTGA